>BDSL01000164.1:0-135336 GCA_003116995.1 Yamagishiella unicocca | reverse complement strand
ACAAGCAATAGACGCTGTTGCTGCTCGGGCCAGCACGTGTCACACCAAATATGGCAGTGGCGACGATGAACAGAACCACCACTAGCAGGACGACTGGTGAAACGCTTGTTCCCGCCTCCGGCTTAGTGAGAGGTCGCGCCATTACAGAAGAAATGGAGACATCAATCGGGGAAAAGTACTATAATGTAGCCAGTGATTGGCGTGGTTATCGTAGCAGGCGACTGGCCAAGTAAGGTGGCTTCAAACAGATTCAAATCTGGTCATGGATTTCCTGCCAATGGTAGATAGTTTTGATAGCCGGACTTACAGGTGTCTCAATACTCTGTGAGCGGTAACTTGTAGGAGACCTTTATATGGAACCAGTTGGCTTTCCCGCTTGCAGGGCAAGCGCTGTCGTACAAAGAATTTTCTCTATACGGCACCTCTTCGCAACACGATTGTCCATATTGCTGACTGCTGTATATGGTAGAGTGTTACATATTTTGCTTTCCTTCAATCCAACCACTGAAGTAAATGCGGCTTTAGCTTCTAGCAGGCATGAGTGCGCAATTCTCTGAGATAGTTTGCGCGGCTCAGAATTCCATTAAACAAACGTTAAAAAGCAAAGCCTTACGAGATGAAGCACTGTTTGAGATCGCCCGCTACATCTCCGAATTGAGAATTGGCGCGCAGGTCAAGCTGAGTGACGGCCGCTCGGCTTTGGCCCCAGCAGAGGCTTCTCCAGCGGACATATTCGCGATGACATTTTCGGGACACAGTTTGAAGGCAAGCGCATAGTCCAGCAGTCGTCTCCCAACAGTGTCTGACCCGCATTAACTACTTTTGCAGACACAGACCCTCAAGGACATCCTCAACCTTACCGGCGATGTTCGGAAATTCTTGTACAGTGGCGCAAAGAAATGGGCCCGCAAGGAGCTGCAGTTTATTGGCCATGACATGGACTCGCCCGAGGATGCCGCCGAGGCAGCTCTCAGGATGGCAGAGGAAAGCTGGCCAGGGGATGGACTGATTGGTGCTGTCGGTTTCAGCAAGATATGCTTCCCGGAGATAGCCGGTTGCTGCCCAAGTACCACTGGCGCCAAATTGCATGGTTCGAGTTATGGAAGGTAAACAAACAAGATCAGCAATCCTGCTAGGACGACTGTGCACCCCAGCCACAGTTGTGCCCCCCGTCCCCCCCGCCCTCTTCCACTACAAGGAACAACTGGAAAGGCAGCGCCACCTCGATGCTGGGCCCTCTGGTGGTGTCCTGTACACCACAACGAGCAGCCGGCATGAGGCCTGTGGCTCTCGGGCTGCCTCCCCTGCGTCCACCTTCCAGGGCGGCTCCCCGTCATGCTGCAACACGGGAGTCCCGACGCAGCTGGCAGCATCGCAGGTGGGTGCAACGACTGGCGTGGTGCACATGGGGCGGGGTACATGCAACAGGCCCATGCCATCCGCCTGCCTCTGTGTGGGCCTTGGTTGCTTGGCACTGGCGTGTCTGGCCTCAATCATCCTGCGTGCCTTCCACCCTTGCTCGATTCCACCAGGCGGCCATAAGTGGGGGACCTCCGTCCACGGGCGCCGTGCCGCTGGCGGTGTTGCAAGCCCCTGTGGCAGCGGCAGTAGACCCGACACAGCTGGCAGCATCGCAGGTGGGTGCAACGACTGGCGTGGTGCACATGGGGCGGGGGACATGCAAGAGGCCCACGCCATCCGCATGCCTCCGTGTGAGCCTTGGTTGCTTGGCACTGGCGCCTCTGGCCTCAATCATCCTGCGTGCCTTCCACCCTTGCTCGATTCCACCAGGCGGCCATCAGTGGGGGACCTCCGTCCACGGGCGCCGTGCCGCTGGCGGTGTTGCAAGCCCCTGTGGCAGCGGCAGTAGACCCGACGCAGCTGGCAGCATCGCAGGTGGGTGCAACGACTGGCGTGGTGCACATGGGGCGGGGTACATGCAACAGGCCCACGCCATCCGCCTGCCTCTGTGTGGGCCTTGGTTGCTTGGCACTGGCGCGTCTGGCCTCAATCATCCTGCGTGCCTTCCACCCTTGCTCGATTCCACCAGGCGGCCATCAGTGGGGGACCTCCGTCCACGGGCGCCGTGCCGCTGGCGGTGTTGCAAGCCCCTGTGGCGGCGGAAGTAGACCCGACGCAGTTGGCAGCATCGCAGGTGGGTGCAACGACTGGCGTGGTGCACATGGGGCGGGGTACATGCAAGAGGCCCACGCCATCCGCATGCCTCCGTGTGAGCCTTGGTTGCTTGGCACTGGCGCCTCTGGCCTCAATCATCCTGCGTGCCTTCCACCCTTGCTCGATTCCACCAGGCGGCCATAAGTGGGGGACCTCCGTCCACGGGCGCCGTGCCGCTGGCGGTGTTGCAAGCCCCTGTGGCGGCGGAAGTAGACCCGACGCAGCTGGCAGCATCGCAGGTGGGTGCAACGACTGGCGTGGTGCACATGGGGCGGGGTACATGCAAGAGGCCCACGCCATCCGCCTGCCTCCGTGTGGGCCTTGGTTGCTTGGCACTGGCGCGTCTGGCCTCAATCATCCTGCGTGCCTTCCACCCTTGCTCGATTCCACCAGGCGGCCATAAGTGGGGGACCTCCGTCCACGGGCGCCGTGCCGCTGGCGGTGTTGCAAGCCCCTGTGGCAGCGGCAGTAGACCCGACGCAGCTGGCAGCATCGCAGGTGGGTGCAACGACTGGCGTGGTGCACATGGGGCGGGGTACATGCAACAGGCCCACGCCATCCGCCTGCCTCCGTGTGGGCCTTGGTTGCTTGGCACTGGCGCGTCTGGCCTCAATCATCCTGCGTGCCTTCCACCCTTGCTCGATTCCACCAGGCGGCCATCAGTGGGGGACCTCCGTCCACGGGCGCCGTGCCGCTGGCGGTGTTGCAAGCCCCTGTGGCAGCGGCAGTAGACCCGACGCAGCTGGCAGCATCGCAGGTGGGTGCAACGACTGGCGTGGTGCACATGGGGCGGGGTACATGCAAGAGGCCCACGCCATCCGCCTGCCTCCGTGTGGGCCTTGGTTGCTTGGCACTGGCGCGTCTGGCCTCAATCATCCTGCGTGCCTTCCACCCTTGCTCGATTCCACCAGGCGGCCATAAGTGGGGGACCTCCGTCCACGGGCGCCGTGCCGCTGGCGGTGTTGCAAGCCCCTGTGGCAGCGGCAGTAGACCCGACGCAGCTGGCAGCATCGCAGGTGGGTGCAACGACTGGCGTGGTGCACATGGGGCGGGGTACATGCAAGAGGCCCACGCCATCCGCCTGCCTCCGTGTGGGCCTTGGTTGCTTGGCACTGGCGCCTCTGGCCTCAATCATCCTGCGTGCCTTCCACCCTTGCTCGATTCCACCAGGCGGCCATAAGTGGGGGACCTCCGTCCACGGGCGCCGTGCCGCTGGCGGTGTTGCAAGCCCCTGTGGCAGCGGCAGTAGACCAGTTGGCAGCATCGCAGGTGGGTGCAACGACTGGCATGGTGCACACGGGGCGGGGTACATGCAAGAGGCCCACGCCATCCGCATGCCTCCGTGTGAGCCTTGGTTGCTTGGCACTGGCGCCTCTGGCCTCAATCATCCTGCGTGCCTTCCACCCTTGCTCGATTCCACCAGGCGGCCATCAGTGGGGGACCTCCGTCCACGGGCGCCGTGCCGCTGGCGGTGTTGCAAGCCCCTGTGGCAGCGGCAGTAGACCCGACGCAGCTGGCAGCATCGCAGGTGGGTGCAACGACTGGCATGGTGCACATGGGGCGGGGGACATGCAAGAGGCCCACGCCATCCGCATGCCTCCGTGTGAGCCTTGGTTGCTTGGCACTGGCGCCTCTGGCCTCAATCATCCTGCGTGCCTTCCACCCTTGCTCGATTCCACCAGGCGGCCATCAGTGGGGGACCTCCGTCCACGGGCGCCGTGCCGCTGGCGGTGTTGCAAGCCCCTGTGGCGGCGGCAGTAGACCCGACGCAGCTGGCAGCATCGCAGGTGGGTGCAACGACTGGCGTGGTGCACGTGGGGCGGGGTACATGCAACAGGCCCACGCCATCCGCCTGCCTCCGTGTGAGCCTTGGTCGCTTGGCACTGGCGCGTCTGGCCTCAATCATCCTGCGTGCCTTCCACCCTTGCTCGATTCCACCAGGCGGCCATCAGTGAGGGACCTCCGTCCACGGGCGCCATGCTAGTGACCACCAGTGAGGGGCTGCCGTCCACGGCTGGAGGGCGATGCAATCAAGAAGGTGACAACAGGAAAAGGTTTAGGCCAACGGTAGGTACGGATGGGCCCATATACAGACTCCATCGTATTTCCGTCGATGGTCATCTGTGTGTGATCCCTCGCAAACTATTTATGCAGCTTACTATGTGTCATTGCCATATCAACCTGGGTCCCTCAGGTCGAATACACGCTGGCAGGCCGCGGATTGAAGTCTTTTTCCTGCAGAGCCAGTGTTAAGCGTCGCAAACAGCAGCAGTCAAGGATGGAGCAGGGCTCCCACTGGCGGCTCTTGGAGCCACTTGAGAGGGTGGACAGCAGCCTCTTCCTCTGCGATGTGGAGGATGTACCGGCGACTCTGAGGCTGCGTGGGTTGGCGGTCGTCAAGGATGATGAGCTGGGGCTCCTGGCCTCAGATGAGGCCGCATCAGCAGCCACAGCATTCATCCAGAAGGCCGGTCGCCCCATTTTCCAGCATGTCCTGCGGGATGCAGAAGGTGACATCGCAAGCTCAGAGGAGGGGAGGCCCTACCTTACAGGGTCGGGTGGTGAGCGTCTGCAGGCCCGGGTTCGGTCTTCGACAGCCCCAGGGCCATTGATCACCATCCAGAGGCGTGGAGAGGCGATAGTTAAACGGGTCATCGACCTGATACAAGCACAGAAGCCCGCACCCAAACTGCGCATTCGTAAGAGGGTACTCCTGGGCACCAGGCCCAGCGACCCGCCGGCCGAGGCGCAGGCCCTTCACGTGGATGTGCACCCTGGGAACGAGGACGCGTTCGTCGTGCTGCTTCCACTGGTGAGGGACACCGGTCTGCTGGTTGCACCCTACGGCAGCCACGTTACCATCATTGCGTGGGAGCAGATTACTAAAAACTTCCGCAAGGTGGCAGATGGAGGCGAAGCTGGCACTTCTGCTGGCGGTGGCACTACTGCTGGCAGCACAGGCGACGGCTCTGCTGGCGGTGGTGCTCGGTCTGGGCGCGGCGTGGGTGGTGCAGCTGCTGCTCGTGTGGGTGTTGATGTTGATGGTGGTGTGGGCGGCAGCACTGCTGCTGGTGTGGGTGGCGGGGCAGACGACGGGGCAGGAGGGGACAGCAGCGACAGTGCATCCGAGTCATCCAATGGTGAGGATGGCTCTGGTGATGATGGTGCACTCGATGACGATTTTGCTGCAAGCGTGATGCGGACCCTGCCCACCCACAAAATCTGCAGGCTGATGGTCCAGCCAGGACAGGCCCTGTTTTTGCACGGCAACGCCGTGCATGCAGGGGATGCCGGCAAGGTGGATGGCTGGACCCCTCGCCTGCACATGTATGTGCAGCCAGGCAAGGTGAAGGACAGGACCACTCCTGTCGAGGCCATGCACAAGGGCTTCGCAGCGGGGCTTTTTGGTCCCTGGAAGCCTTAGGTTTGAGGGAGGGCGACGAGTGGGAATGGAGTTTTACTGAGGGACGGCAGCGAGTAGGGATGGGAGCTGGCAAGGTGGATGGCTGGACCCCTCGCCTGCACATGTATGTGCATCGCAGTTGGGCAAGGTGAAGGACAGGACCACTGTCGAGGCCATGCACTGGGGCTTCACGGCGGGGCTTCAATACCCTGGAAGCCTTAGGTTTCGAGGGATGGCAATGAGTGGGGCTGGAGCCTTATTCTCAAGGGAAGGCAGCGTGTAGGGATGGGAGCCGGGTTGCCGGCTCGGTGGATGATTGGACCCCCTCGCCTGCACATGTATGTGCAGCCAGGCAAGGTGAAGGACAGGACCACTCCTGTCGAGGCCATGCATTACGGCAATAGCTTCACGGCAGGGATCTTCAGACCCTGGAAGTCTTAGGTTTGAGGGAGGGCAACGAGTGGGGATGGCATTAAATAGGGTGTGGTGGGTGCCAGGGGTTGCGTCGGGGGCCTAAACTCCATTTCATTTTAAGCTATGCTTCGGCCAGCTCTACAGCAATGTCGCATAAAACATACGGCAAAAGGTATAACCATCAGGCACATCACCAGCCACTGAGGAAGACAGGAGAAGACAGAGACCGATGTGCACCAGAACAAAGGAGTTCTTGTTACAGCGGGCCCAAACCAAAAACAAAAAAGAGCGAGCGGGTCATCTGACCAAACACTGCAGCACGTTGAACTATTAATCTGCCGGATCCACCTGCATGCACCTCTAGGCCATACACGCTCGCTGAGCTTTCACATCATGGCTTCCCACTGGGGGTTGGTGTGGGAGGGCATCAGAGCCCCATCCTTGGTCTGTTTCCTACACCACTGAGCCCCATTCCTGCCGTTGCTGGCTGCACACCTCACAGGCCTGGGTAAGAGTACAAGTCATACATTGACTGACACGGCACAGTGTGTGGTGCGGATATGGCAATGGTGCGGTGGTTTCCCCCTCTGTTTTGCCAGTGGCACACAACCCGGGACAGCACGGTAGTGATTTGGCATGTGCACGGTGACCGTGTAAACTTTGGCTCTGTCTGTACATTTTTTCTGGTCACGCACCTGTCTGTTTCTATATTAGCCACATTTTAATTTGAATACAAGCGCTACAGCTCAAGTCAACTGCCATAAATAGCCATTTAAGGTCCCGACATGGTGCATTGCCGTAGAGAGTCAGTCTTTTGAAACTGCACCAGCAATCGAATGGCTGCTTGTTACACGCTTATCTCTCTCTAACAACGTCTGAGCTTATGGAAGATTTCCCAAGCCCAACCAGTGGACACGGTTCATCTCGTTCAGCATCCCCAGACTGTTCGTTAGTGCAGCCAATTCTCACCTTGGATGAGGAGCGCGCTCAGCTAATTGCCCGTAATCTGGAAAGGATACGGGCTCTTCCTGTCATCAGCGTTCCAAGATCAACGAGGCGGATTGTGAAGCGGATTGTGAAGCGGGCACCTGCCAACCTCGCGCCACACAGCCCAAGGAGGTCAAATCGGATTGCTGCAATGCCCAAACCTGCAGCCAAGGTTCAGGTGAGTAGGCGCCTGCAATTACAAGTCATTTGGGGCAATGGTACCGGTCAAACAACCGAAGTGGCCATCCTATCACTCGTTTATGACCTGTGCTACTTTGCTGGAAGGCTCATAGTGTGCCCTTTGTGAAATGCATGAACTTTCTTTATAAGCAGGCCGACGCTGCCAAGGATGTGGATGCAGCTCAACTGGATGCCCATATCGAGGTCGAGGTTGACCCCGAGGCACATCTTTCGGTGTTCACAGAGATGCAGAAGGCGTGGGCTTCAAAGCATTCGCTGGACCTGCTCGGCGATGTTGGGATGATGCTCGCTGCCAACATGCGGTGGCAACAACAGTACAAACTGCAGGTGGCAACTGAGGGAGGGTTCCTCCGGGCATACAAGGCCTGTGGCATCCTGAACAATGCTGGATTGTTTGTCGGTGACTTGGCGGATGGCAAGAACCAGGCCATCGCTGTGTTCACTGACGACTTCCAGCAGCAGCTCAAGGGGGCAGGCATGCTCGCGCCAGAGCTGCAGCGCATTGTCGATGGCCTGGGGTTTCTGTGCAACACTGGGGGGAGCAGCAGGAAGCGGAAGTCCCTGGCCTGCACTGAGGACAGGGCGAGCCAGCGTGTGAGGGCATCTGCAGTCCTGGTGGACAAAGTGATGGAGGTGTTTGCTGATGACCTGTCCAATGAGTCGGTCTTCGGTCAGATCAAGGTAGGTTTGCAGCAGTCTGAGCCTTTGCAATGCATGTCTTTGCAGTTCAAGATGTGTTATCTACACCACCTCAAGATAAAATATAATCCCGTGCGTGCCTGCCCCAGGACATGACCAGCCGGCTCAAGTCAATCGTCGGGGACCTCATGGGCTACCGCAGGACAGCACAGCTTCTCGGCCTTGAAAAGAACGCCAGTGAGGCAGCCGTGCTGGAAAAGCTGAAGAACGTCCTCTACAACAAGTGGAAGAATACGAGGCATGAAGAGAACAAGAAGCTGGGAGGTGAGACTAGTAATCAGACAGTCATGACAAGTGTCAGCTTTGGCCTTTTCATTCATGCAGTGTTAAAGGCTCAAGTGGATAAGAAGCCTCTCAAGATATGGCCATTCCCCGTGTGGTTGTCTTGTTTTGGTATGCAGGTGTCCGGAACGACAACGGTGACACCAACACTGGTGCTGAGACCGCTGCGACCACAGGCGGAATGGGGGGCGAGGATGTCACATCTCCTGCTGCCGGGGCCAGAATCCCGGTCCCAGCTGTGGCCCCCGTCGTCCTGGCCCCAGCCCATGCCACCGCCATGGCCGCAGCCCCGGCCACCGTCCCAGACATGGCCCCAACTGGCAAGTGGGGGTCCCTACTGGACGATGATGACAAAGAGTTGGCTGCATACCAGGCAACCACCCACGCTGAGTACTTGAGCCAGTACCCACTGGGCACTATCTCTTCTGGCTGCTTCCTGGTGGGCGGTGTCAAGGAGGGCAAAAAGCTGGTTAAGCCCGTCATTCTGGGTGCTGGCATCCTCATGGGCGACCTGGTGGGTACAATGATAACAGGCAGGGTACACCTGAATGTGTCTTGCTAGGGGCTGCTGGTCAGAGGACATGTAACATTTCTTTTCTGTCGCAGAACCCACAGCTGGGTGGCAGCAGCAAGGTCCTGGTCATCGCAAAGTCATCAGAGGCCGTGGGCAAAAAGTTTGTGCTCCCACCACCAGTGGGGCACATCTCCCTCAAGGACACACCCCTGGGGGTGTTCGAGAAGGTAAGATGCACCGAGATTAATGTTTGCCTTCAGGACTTGCTTCATGGGCATAGCTTACTAAGGCTTCATTTTTGCAGGTCAACTGGCCGGTGATGGGGATTCTGGCAGTGAAGGATGGTGGTACTGCAGTGGCATGGGCCAGGTCCAAGTGCGGCCTTACTGACAGGCAGATGGCATCTGTTAAGCACTTGATTGCTGCTGGCAATGTGGAGGAATGACTGGCTGTCAGCTGACAGATGCTGGCACGGGTATATACTAGTGCCCTGAAGAGGCAGGGTGTGGTCTGTTTGCAAAAAATCGTCTTGGTTTTCTGGTGGTTTATGTTTGTGTCTAACTTGTCCTGATTATGCCTGATGTGGTGTGCCTATGTACCCATACGCCCTTCACCCACAAATGTGTAGACGGGTTGGGTTTTCTTGGTTTTGCAAAGGTGTTGCAAAGGTGTTGCATAGCCTTTTAATGGTTCTACACATACTGCTGTGTTGGGTTTTGCTTATTATGGAAAGATCATTAGTAGGTTGCTAATTGCGTATGCCTGGCTGATAATAACTAGGGTACATTCTGTATGGTGATAATGATCGGTAGTAGTTGTGGGGTTATAAGGACACATATACCTGTTATATGGTCACTGCATAGCAACTGCCTTATTTGCAAATGTAATGCATGTTTTGCCTCTCGGAGAGCTCTCATTGTGCAATGGTCAGGGCATATGGAAGTAATACTGTCCGTCCAGTACGAACCCTACCTAACAATAATGGCTATCAAAAAAGTGTTTACAGCGTTATAAGAACACACTAAAAAAAGCGCTAAGGAAGCACTAAGAAGACGCGCTAAAAGACAGCTGTAATAAACGCTCTAATAAAGCTGTAAGAAAACGCCCTAATAAAGCACTAAGAAGGCTGAGAACGTTATAAGGAGTCGCTAAGAAAACATAAGGAATGTGTTTTCTTACTGTTTTAAGAGTGCACAGTTTTACCGCGGCGTAGATAAGTAATTATAAGTGGGTTTTATGGGCTTTTTAAACCTACTTATAGCTCTTATAGCTATCCTTTTTATATGGGCTAAGACAGCCTAACACCATCCTTATACACCTTCTAATTTGGTAGGGTATGCGGTGCGATGTTGCCTATGCGGTGCGGTGCCGCCTATGCGCCTATGCGGTGCGATGTTGCCTATGCGGTGTGTTGCCGCCTATGCGCGTGTGCGGTGCGACGTGAGCTATGCGGTGTGGTGCCACGTATGCGCCTATGCGGTGCGATGTCACGTATGCGGTGCTAGATGCTAGCTAGCTACTGGCCTATGAGCTATGTGCTGATGGGGTTTGGGCGTGTGCTGGGTGGGTGACACTGTGTGTGTTCCTGCACTGGGTGTCAGCTGGGTGCGTGGCTGTTGGCTGCTGTGATGCTGATAGGTTGTGTGGCTATTCATTTATGGTGCATTGGAAAAGGAATAGCATCAATCAGCTCAGTGGGCGGGTGCTGGCACTGTGCTGCATGTGTCAGTGGGTCACACTGTGTGTCAAGTGGGCGCGCGCCTGGTGTGCGCTCTGATGCTGATAGGTTGTGCGGCGATTCATTTAGGGCGCATTGCAAAAGGAATGGCTTCAATTGGCACAGTGGGCGGCTGCTGGCGGGGGCTGCAAGGCGGCAGGCAGCAGGTGTCAGCTATGGGGCTATCGTGCTGTCGGGCGTCACCTATAAGGCGTCGGCTATCAGTATCAGGCGTCGGCTATCGCTATCAGGCATTGGCTATCGCTATCGCGCCGTCTTTTGCATCTGCGTGCCGAATGCAAAAATTGCGGCCGCCGGGTTTCGAACCGGCGACCTCTCGCTTTTTCGCGAAGGTGCATAGCGGCACCGCGCGGGCGCTGCGCAGCGGCATGGCGCAATACTATGCGCAAGGCTACACTAGCGCTGCGCCTAAAAAGGCTGCTCCCACATTGGTCACCTTCATACCTCCCGGGGGGAGGTAAGCACAAGCTGCGCAGGGGCTGCGCGAGTGGGCTTACCTCCCCCGCCGGGGCCGGGGGCAGCCGTTGCACATGCGGGCGGGCCGCAATGGGCGTATACGCTTGCAGGCTTATGCATCAACCGGTAACTGACGGTTACTAACTGTCGGTTACTAACTGCCGGTTACTAACTGTCAGTTAGTAAGTGCGGGTTACTAACTGTCAGTTACTAACTGCTGTTACTAACTGTCAGTTAGTAAGTGCGGTGGCGATGATCGATGATGTTGCTGTATGTGGTTATGTGTGTCACCTACATGGCCATGTGGTGCTGGAGTGCCTATGTGGTGGTGCGGTGTGACATCAGGTATGTGCCTATGTGGTGCGATGTCAGCTATGCGGTGCTTTCGCGATGGGTGGCGCCTATGCGGAGCGATGTTGCCTATGCGCCTATGCAGTGCGGTGCCGCCTATGTGCCTATGCGGTGCGATGTTGCCTATGTGGTGTGGTGCCGCCAATGCGCCTATGCGATGCGATGTTACCTATGCGGTGCGCTGCCGCCTATGCGCCTATGTGGTGTGGTGCCGCCTATGTGCCTATGCGGTGCGGTGGCGCCTATGTGCCTATGCGGTGCTATGTTACTTATGCGGGGCCATCTATGTGCTTATGAGGTGCAGTGCTAGGTACGTGCTCGTGTAGTATCACGTACGCGCCTATGCGGTGCGATGTCAGCTATGTGGTGCGGTGGCGCCTATGTGCCTATGTGGTGCCACTTATGTGCCTATGCGGTGCGACGTCAGCTATGTGGTGCGGTGCCGCCTATGTGCGTATGCGGTGCCGCCTATGCGCCTATGCGGTGCGATGTCACCTATGTGGTGCGGTGCCACCTATGTGCCTATGCGGTGCGGTGCCACCTATGCGCGTATGCGGTGCGACGTCAGCTATGCGGTGTGTTGCCACGTATGCGCCTATGCGGTGCGCTGCCGCCTATGTGCGTATGCGGTGTGGTGCCACGTATGCGCTTATGTGGTGCGATGCTATCTATGCGGTGCGGTGCGACGTCAGCTATGCGGTGTGTTGCCACGTCTGCGCCTATGCGGTGCGACGTCAGCTATGCGGTGCGGTGGCCTATGTGCGCCTATGCGGTGCGATGTCACGTATGTGGTGCGGTGCCGCCTATGCTCCCATGCGGTGTGATGTCGCGTGTGCGGTGCGGTGCCGCCTATGCGCCCATGCGGTGCGATGTCACGTGTACGGTGCGGTGCCGCCTATGCGCCCATGCGGTGCGATCGCGCCTATGTGGTGCGGTGCCGCCTATGTGCCTATGCGGTGCTATGTGACTTATGCGGGGCCATCTACGTGCTTATGAGGTGCAGTGCTAGGTACGTGCTCGTGTAGTGGTGCCGCTTATGTGCCTATGCGGTGCGACGTCAGCTATGCGGTGCGGTGCCGCCTATGTGGCTATGTGCGTATGCGGTGTGGTGCCACATATGTGCTTATGTGGTGCGATGGTACCTATGCGGTGCGGTGCGACGTCAGCTATGCGGTGTGGTGCCACGTATGCGCCTATGCGGTGCGATGCCTATGTGCCTATGCGGTGTGGTGCGACGTATGCGCCTATGCGGTGCGATGTCACCTATGTGGTGCGGTGCCACCTATGCCCCGTAGTACCACGTACGTGCCTATGCGGTGCGATGTCACCTATGCGGTGTGGTGCCACCTATGCGCGTATGTGGTGCGACGTCAGCTATGCGGTGTGGTGCCGCCTATGTGCCTATGTGGTGCGATGGCGCCTATGTGGTGCACTGCCGCCTATGCGGCTATGCGGTGCGCTGCCGCCTATGTGCCTATGCGGTGTGGTGCTACGTATGCGCCTATGTGGTGCGTCATGCGCCTATGCGGTGTGATGCGGTGCCTACGCACTACACGCACATAGGTACGCACTGTTGGTGCCACGTACACACCTATGTGGTGCCACGTATTAATGTGCGTATGTGGGTGCTCGTGGGTGCCTACGTAGTGTCACCTGGGTGCTGCTAGATGCTAGCTACTTACTGCTACTGGCTACTGAGGGCGTGTTTTGGAAGCTCGCAGCAGATACACGTTGCGCACATACGTTTAGGATATATTAGAAAAGGAATAAGGATATATTAGAAAAGGAATAGTACGAATCGACTCACTGAGCGTGTGCTCGCGCGGTGTGGTGCCACGTATGCGCCTATGCGATGCGATGCTACCTATGCGGTGCGGTGCGACGTCAGCTATGCGGTGTGGTGCCACGTATGCGCCTATGTGGTGCTGGCGGAAGCTATCATGGTGCTGGGTGGGTGACACTGTGTGTTTTCCTGCACTGGGTGTCAGCTGGGTGCGCGGCTGTTGGCTGCTGTGATGCTGATAGGTTGTGTGGCTATTCATTTATGGTGCATTGGAAAAGGAATGGCATCAATCAGCTCAGTGGGCGGGTGCTGGCACTGTGCTGCATGTGCCAGTGGGTCACACCGTGTGTCAAGTGGGCGCGCGCCTGGTGGGCGCTCTGATGCTGATAGGTTGTGCGGCCATTCATTTAGGGCGCATTGCAAAAGGAATGGCTTCAATTGGCACAGTGGGCGGCCGCTGGCGGGCGCTGCAAGGCGGCAGGCAGCAGGTGTCAGCTATGGGGCTATCGTGCTATCGGGCGTCACCTATCAGGCGTCGGCTATCAGTATCAGGCGTCGGCTATCACCATCAGGCATCGGGTATCGCTATCGCGCTGTCTTTTGCATCTGCGCGCGAAATGCAAAAAGTGCGGCCGCCGGGTTTCGAACCGGCGACCTCTCGCTTTTTCGCGCATGTGCATAGCGGCGCTGCGCAGGCGCTGCGCAGCGGCATGGCGCAATGCTATGCGCAAGGCTACATAAGCGCTGCGCCTAAAAAGGCTGCTAGGACATTGGTCACCTTCATACAAGCTGCGCAGGGGCTGCGCGAGTGGGCTTACCTCCCCCGGCGGGGCCGGGGGCAGCCGTCACATGCGGGCGGGCCGCAATGGGCGTACGCTTGCAGGCTTATGCTTGCAGGGCTGTGCTTGCAGGGCTATGCTTGCAGGGCTATGCTTGCAGGGCTATGCTTGCAGAGCTATGCTTGCAGGGCTATGCTTGCAGGAGTAGGCCCATGGGTCGGAGGCCCAGGGGTCAGTGGCCGACGGGTCGGAGGCCCACGGGTCGGAGGTGTCGTACGGGTCGGAGGCCCAGGGGTCGGAGGCCCACGGGTCGGAGGCGCCGCATTATGCGGTGCAGTGCCGCCTATGCGCCTATGCGGTGCGATGTCACCTATGTGGTGCAGTGTCACCTATGCGGTGCGGTGCTGCCTATGCGTGTATGCGGTGCGGTGCCGTTTGTGCTCCTATGTGGTGCGATGTCACCTATGCGGTGCGGTGTTGCCTATGCGCCTATGTGGTGCGACGTCACCTATGCGGTGCGATGTCAGCTATGTGGTGCGCTGCCGCGTATGCGCCTATGCGGTGCGATGTCACGTATGCGGTGCGGTGCTGCCTATGTGCCTATGCGGTGCGACGTCAGCTATGCCGTGCGCTGCTGCCTATGTGCCGATGCGGTGTGGTGCCACTTTTATGCTTGCGGGGGTGTGCTTGCTGGGTTATGAGAGCGGTGCCACCTATGCGCGTATGCGGTGCGACGTCAGCTATGCGGTGTGGTGCCGCCTATGCGCCTATGCGGTGCGATGGCGCCTATGTGGTGCACTGCCGCCTATGCGGTGCGGTGCCGCCTATGCGGTGCGACGTTTGCTATGCGGTGCGCTGCCGCCTATGCGGCTATGCAGTGCGGTGCCGCTTATGCGCCTATGCGGTGCGATGTCAGGTATGCGGTGCAGTGCCGCCTATGCGCCTATGCGGTGCGATGTGACCTATGCGGTGCGCTGCTGCCTATGTGGCTATGTGGTGCGGTGCCGCTTATGTGCCTATGTGGTGCAATGTCACTTATGCGGGGCCATCTACGTGCTTATGAGGTGCAGTGCTAGGTACGTGCTATGTGGTGCGACGTCAGCTATGCGGTGCGGTGCCGCCTATGTGCTTATGCGGTGTGGTGCCACGTATACGCCTATGCGGTGCGGTGCCGCCTATGCGGCAATGCGGTGCGATGTTGCCTATGCGGTGCGGTGCCGCCTGTGCGCCTATGCGGTGCGATGTGACCTATGCGGTGCGCTGCCGCCTATGCGCCTATGTGGTGTGGTGCCGCCTACGTGCCTATGTGGTGCAGTGTCACGTATGCACGTATGTGCCTATGCGGTGCGGTGCCGCCTATGTGCCAATGTGGTGTGGTGCGGTGCGACGTCAGCTATGCGGTGCGCTGCGGCCTATGTGCCTATGCGGTGTGGTGCCACGTATGCGCCTATGCGGTGCGATGCTATCTATGCGGTGCGGTGCCGCCTATGCGCTTATGCGGTGCGATGTTACCTATGCGGTGCGGTGCCACCTATGCGCCTCTGCGGTGCGGTGCCGCCTATGCGGTGCGGTGCCGCCTATGCGCGTATGCGGTGCGATGTTGCCTGTACGGTGAGGTGCGGTGCCACCTATGTGCCTATGCAGTGCCACCTATGCGCCTATGCGGTGCCACCTATGCGCCTATGCGGTGCCACCTATGCACCTATGGAGTGCGACGTCAGCTATGCGGTGCGCTGCCGCCTATGTGTGTATGCGGTGTGGTGCCACGTATGCGCCTATGCGGTGCAATGTTACCTATGCGGTGGGGTGCCACCTATGCGCCTATGCGGTGCGGTGCCGCCTATGCGGTGCGGTGCTGCCTATGCGCCTATGTGCCTATGCGGTGCCACCTATGTGCCTGTGCGTCATGCCTATGCGCCTATGCGGTGCAGTGCCACCTACCGGTATGTGCATATGCGGTGTGGTGCGGTGTGATGCGGCGCCGCCTACCCGCCTATGTGATGCGGGTGCTCATGGGTGCCTACGTAGTGTCACCTGGGTGCTGCTAGATGCTAGGTGGTACTGCCGCCTATGCGCTATGTGCTATGCAGTGCGGTGCCATCTACGTGCTTATGAGGTGCAGTGCTAGCTACGTGCTTATGTAGTACCATGTACGCAGCTATGTGGGGCCATGTGGTGCTTATGCGGTATGGGTGGCGCCTATGTGCCTATGCGGTGCGATGTCACCTATGCGGTGCGGTGCCGCTTATGCGCCTATGCGGTGCGGTGCCGCCTATGCGCCTATGCGCTGCGATGTCACCTATGTTGTGCGGTGTCGCCTATGCGCCTGTGCGGTGCCGCCTATGCGCCTATGAGCTGCAATGTCGCCTATGCGGTGCAGGGCGTACATGCTAGGGCGTGTGCTACTGCTGCATAGTCCAGGACACCTGTTTGGGCGTGTGCTGGGTGGGTGACACTGTGTGTCTTCTTGCACTGGGTGTCAGCTGGGTGCGCGGGTGTTGGCTGCTGTGATGCTGATAGGTTGTGTGGCTATTCATTTATGGTGCATTGGAAAAGGAATGGCATCAATCAGCTCAGTGGGCGGGTGCTGGCAGTGTGCTGCATGTGCCAGTGGGTCACACTGTGTGTCAAGTGGGCGCGCGCCTGGTGGGCGCTCCGATGCTGATAGGTTGTGCGGCCATTCATTTAGGGCGCATTGCAAAAGGAATGGCTTCAATTGGCACAGTGGGCGGCCGCTGGCGGCAGGCAGCAGGTGTCAGCTATGGGGCTATCGTGCTATCGGGCGTCACCTATCAGGCGTCGGCTATCGGTATCAGGCGTCGGCTATCACCATCAGGCATCGGGTATCGCTATCGCGCTGTCTTTTGCATCTGCGCGCCAAATGCAAAAAGTGCGGCCGCCGGGTTTCGAACCGGCGACCTCTCGCTTTTTCGCGCAGGTGCATAGCGGCGCCGCGCAGGCGCTGCGCAGGGGCATGGCAACCTGGCATTGGCACCGCTACTCATGCACAGCGCAAGACCGCCCGATTGGTCACCTTCGGTGCCGTCGCTTCACCCGCCGCCCCGAGCGCCGCTACTGCCGAGGCGCCGGTGGAGGCCGCCCCGGCAGGCGCTGGCGCCGCTGCCGTACCTCCTGACGCCCCGGCCGCCGCCGCTGCTGCCGCTGCGCCGGTGGCTGCCGCCCTGGCCGCCGCTGCTGCTGCCCCGCAGGCGGCTGCCGCCCCGGCCGCCGCGGCTGCCGTGGCGCCGGCGGCTGCCGTCCTGGTCGCAGTGGCCGCCGAGGCGCTGGCGACCGCCGGTTCGGCTGCCGCCGGTAGTCCTCCTGGGGCGGCCGCGGGTGCCGCGGCCACCACGGTGCTGACGACCGCAGCCCTGGCCGCCGCTGGCGCCGCCGCAGCGTCTCCCACGCCTCCTGACGCCCCAGCCGTCGCGGCTGTCACTGCCGCCCCCACTGCCCCGGCCGCCCCAGCCGCTCCAGCCGTCCCAGCCGCCCCTGCTGGCGCCGCCAGCTCCCCCGTCGCCCGTCACCCGCCTCGCCTGGCGCGCCCACCAGGGCTGGCTCGCCGCGGTCGTCGGCGTCGTGGCCGCGGTGCTGCAGCTGTCGTGGTCGTGGGCGCCCTCGCCGCAGCCGCTGGCGCCCTGGCCGCCCCGGGTCCCTCCACATCGCCGTCCCTTGCCGCCACCGCTCCCGGGGTGCCTCGCCCATCCCCTTCTCCCCCGCCCCCTGCCCTCGCTGGCCTTCGGATCGTGTCCGCTGCGGTGGCGCTGGGCATCCCCTTCACCAATCCGCCTGCCGCCCCCGTCCTCGATTGGGCGTCACGGATGTCGGAGGCCCGCCGCCGTCTCCAAAAGATCTCCCGCATGGCCCTGTCGATGTTCGGCCGTGCCACTGCGGCTGCAGCTTATGCTCTCCATATGGCGACGTACCACATGGAGCACTCGGGGCTGCCGCCGGCGGAGGTCCTTGCTGGCATCATGGCCCTTGTCGCAAAGCTGGTGGATCGGGAGCTAGGCCCTGATGACGCCCAGCGCCGTTTCACTGGTGTCCCCCTCCGCCTGCTCTCCGGTCATCCCACCATCGGCGGCTTCGGTGTACTGCCCCTTCGGCTGCATGTCCTCAGCCGGCATGCCAAGTGGAGCCTGACGGTCGCCCGCTCCGCGCTGCAGCCCCCGGCTGCCCGCGCGCCGTGGATCCGGATTGCGGTCTCCTTCCTCTCTACCCTCCACCCTGCCTTCCGCCCGCTGGCCGTCACCACAGCTCGCCCGGATGGCCCGTGGCTCGGCGCCCCCTTCAGCTTGCCCCCGGACATCCACCGGCTTGCCACGAGCCTCGGTCACCTCCCCCCCCTGTCTGACGTCGCGGACCCCCCCCTGGAGCCGGGCGTCTGGTGCTTCAACGCGCCGCTGTGGGGCAACCCGCTCCTGCCCAACGCGGGGGCGCCGGGCCGGCGGCCGGGGTTGGAGGCTATCCATGGCCCCCTCACCATGTGCCGCCGCCTGCTGACCGTCGGCGACGCCGTCCGGGTGCAGGACGCTATGACCGCGTTTGAGGTGGAGCGCGCCCATGCCCTGGCGACGACGCCGGGCATGGCCATCTTCAGCCGGCTGGCTGAGCGCTGGACGACGCTCGTACGGCACGAGCTGGCGCCCTCCGAGCTGGCCATGGGTGCGCTCCAAGATCGCATCGCGGCGCGGGCTGCGGTGGCCGCTCTCCTTTCTGACATCTCGCCCGCATGGCTCGCTGCTGCTCGCCTGGCGCCCGATGGCCCCGCCCCGCCGTCGCCTGACGAGGTGGATGCTCTCCTCCTTGCTCGCCTGGGGTGGCGGCTGGGTGTGGACGCCGTGCTGCCCCTCACTTCCTTCACCGTCAAGCTGGGCACCCTGCTCCAGGCGGCGGAACTGGAGCGCCCCAGGCAGGCCTGTCATGCGGCGTATGTGCGGGAGGCGCTCGGGCTGTCCCCTGCTGTGGCTGCCACGCCCGAGGCGGCCCTTGTGGCGTTACGCGCGGTATGGCGGCGGTTGTGGAAGCGTCTTAAGTGGGAGCCGCGGTGGAAGGAGGTCCTCTGGCGGCTGGCGGTTGACGGGGTGCCCATGCCGGGCTCCTCCCACCTCCCGCTGGTCCCACCCGAACCGTGTGCTTGCGGCTGTTACCCCGCTGCAGCGGGTGTGGCCGAGTCGCCGCGCTTGCATCACTTTTGGTCTTGCCCCCTCGTCCGCCCGCTCTGGGATGAACTGGAAGTCTGCTGTGGATGCGGGGTCACACACTCTCATCGGCTCCCCGGCCCCACCCTCCCTGCTGCTATGCGTTCTGGCCTCCTTGCTAAGTTCTGGGCCTTGCTGCGGGACTTTGCGGGCTTGGGTTTGCCCCGCAAGGACTGGGGTGACGTGGGGGTGGACCACCCATTTTTGTTCGTAACCGGGGGTCGGCTCATGTGCGCCGTGCCGCCCTAGCTAGCCTGCCTTGGCTGCTGTTTGTTCTTTCGTTCTTTCTTTCCTGGTGCCACCTTTGCTGGTTCGAGATACGAGTGGTGCGGGTGATGGGCAGGTGAGCCAATGGGGGCTTTTGTGGTGGTTTTGACGCGTAAGGGTGGCCTGCATGGGGCCGTGTCCTGCCGTCGCTTGTGCTGACTTTGCATGATGCTGTTTGCCTGCTGTTGCCCGTACCCGACCTTGGTTCCGTGTCTCTTCCGCAGTGCTTTCCCGCCGGGATAAGGGCGGGTGCCGCCTGTCGTGCGGCCACTGTAACGCGGTCTCTCTCTCTTTCATACCTCCCGGGGGGAGGTATCGGGCGTCACCTATCAGGCGTCGGCTATCGGTATCAGGCGTCGGCTATCACCATCAGGCATCGGGTATCGCTATCGCGCTGTCTTTTGCATCTGCGCGCCAAATGCAAAAAGTGCGGCCGCCGGGTTTCGAACCGGCGACCTCTCGCTTTTTCGCGCAGGTGCATAGCGGCGCCGCGCAGGCGCTGCGCAGGGGCATGGCAACCTGGCATTGGCACCGCTACTCATGCACAGCGCAAGACCGCCCGATTGGTCACCTTCATACCTCCCGGGGGGAGGTATCAGGCGTCGGCTATCACCATCAGGCATCGGGTATCGCTATCGCGCTGTCTTTTGCATCTGCGCGCCAAATGCAAAAAGTGCGGCCGCCGGGTTTCGAACCGGCGACCTCTCGCTTTTTCGCGCAGGTGCATAGCGGCGCCGCGCAGGCGCTGCGCAGGGGCATGGCAACCTGGCATTGGCACCGCTACTCATGCACTGCGCAAGACCGCCCGATTGGTCACCTTCCACCCAGAGTTCAAGTCCTGGCCCCCCCACCCAAACCGCCACCCATTTCCGGGGGGGTAAACGGAAGTACTGGCACGGGGACCTGCGACTTCCGTAACAGGGGCGTGTATGGCCCTGCCAACCGGGTGAGAGCCCCGGACCCCAACCCAACAAATTTCCCTCCCCGGTAGTTACCGGGTGCCCCACTTGTGGGCAAGTAGGTTTGTGGTTGAACCTGCTGGTTGAGGTTGTCGTTGATGGGGGTGGAGATACAGAGCTTATGACACGGTCAGGTGTCGTACCCCAGCGTCGGGGTCCTGTAACGCAAGGAATTTTTTTTTTTTTTTTTTCCACCCGACCTTGGTTCCGTGTCTCTTCCGCAGTGCTTTCCCGCCGGGATAAGGGCGGGTGCCGCCTGTCGTGCGGCCACTGTAACGCGGTCTCTCTCTTTCATACCTCCCGGGGGGAGGTATCGGGCGTCACCTATCAGGCGTCGGCTATCGGTATCAGGCGTCGGCTATCACCATCAGGCATCGGGTATCGCTATCGCGCTGTCTTTTGCATCTGCGCGCCAAATGCAAAAAGTGCGGCCGCCGGGTTTCGAACCGGCGACCTCTCGCTTTTTCGCGCAGGTGCATAGCGGCGCCGCGCAGGCGCTGCGCAGGGGCATGGCAACCTGGCATTGGCACCGCTACTCATGCACAGCGCAAGACCGCCCGATTGGTCACCTTCATAGTTACCGGGTGCCCCACTTGTGGGCAAGTAGGTTTGTGGTTGAACCTGCTGGTTGAGGTTGTCGTTGATGGGGGTGGAGATACAGAGCTTATGACACGGTCAGGTGTCGTACCCCAGCGTCGGGGTCCTGTAACGCAAGGAATTTTTTTTTAAATTTTCATACCTCCCGGGGGGAGGTAAGCACCTCCCGGGGGGAGGTAAGCACAAGCTGCGCAGGGGCTGCGCGAGTGGGCTTACCTCCCCCGCCGGGGCCGGGGGCAGCCGTCACACATGCGGGCGGGCTGCAAGGGGCGTATACGCTTGCAGGCTTATGCATCAACCGGTAACTGACGGTTACTAACTGTCGGTTACTAACTGCCGGTTACTAACTGTCAGTTAGTAAGTGCGGGTTACTAACTGTCAGTTACTAACTGCTGTTACTAACTGTCAGTTAGTAAGTGCGGTGGCGATGATCGATGATGTTGCTGTATGTGGTTATGTGTGTCACCTACATGGCCATGTGGTGCTGGAGTGCCTATGTGGTGGTGCGGTGTGACATCAGGTATGTGCCTATGTGGTGCGATGTCAGCTATGCGGTGCTTTCGCGATGGGTGGCGCCTATGCGGTGCGATGTTGCCTATGCGCCTATGCAGTGCGGTGCCGCCTATGTGCCTATGCGGTGCGATGTTGCCTATGTGGTGTGGTGCCGCCAATGCGCCTATGCGATGCGATGTTACCTATGCGGTGCGCTGCCGCCTATGCGCCTATGTGGTGTGGTGCCGCCTATGTGCCTATGCGGTGCGGTGGCGCCTATGTGCCTATGCGGTGCTATGTTACTTATGCGGGGCCATCTATGTGCTTATGAGGTGCAGTGCTAGGTACGTGCTCGTGTAGTATCACGTACGCGCCTATGCGGTGCGATGTCAGCTATGTGGTGCGGTGGCGCCTATGTGCCTATGTGGTGCCACTTATGTGCCTATGCGGTGCGACGTCAGCTATGTGGTGCGGTGCCGCCTATGTGCGTATGCGGTGCCGCCTATGCGCCTATGCGGTGCGATGTCACGTATGTGGTGCGGTGCCACCTATGTGCCTATGCGGTGCGGTGCCACCTATGCGCGTATGCGGTGCGACGTCAGCTATGCGGTGTGTTGCCACGTATGCGCCTATGCGGTGCGCTGCCGCCTATGTGCGTATGCGGTGTGGTGCCACGTATGCGCTTATGTGGTGCGATGCTATCTATGCGGTGCGGTGCGACGTCAGCTATGCGGTGTGTTGCCACGTCTGCGCCTATGCGGTGCGACGTCAGCTATGCGGTGCGGTGGCCTATGTGCGCCTATGCGGTGCGATGTCACGTATGTGGTGCGGTGCCGCCTATGCTCCCATGCGGTGTGATGTCGCGTGTGCGGTGCGGTGCCGCCTATGCGCCCATGCGGTGCGATGTCACGTGTACGGTGCGGTGCCGCCTATGCGCCCATGCGGTGCGATCGCGCCTATGTGGTGCGGTGCCGCCTATGTGCCTATGCGGTGCTATGTGACTTATGCGGGGCCATCTACGTGCTTATGAGGTGCAGTGCTAGGTACGTGCTCGTGTAGTGGTGCCGCTTATGTGCCTATGCGGTGCGACGTCAGCTATGCGGTGCGGTGCCGCCTATGTGGCTATGTGCGTATGCGGTGTGGTGCCACATATGTGCTTATGTGGTGCGATGGTACCTATGCGGTGCGGTGCGACGTCAGCTATGCGGTGTGGTGCCACGTATGCGCCTATGCGGTGCGATGCCTATGTGCCTATGCGGTGTGGTGCGACGTATGCGCCTATGCGGTGCGATGTCACCTATGTGGTGCGGTGCCACCTATGCCCCGTAGTACCACGTACGTGCCTATGCGGTGCGATGTCACCTATGCGGTGTGGTGCCACCTATGCGCGTATGTGGTGCGACGTCAGCTATGCGGTGTGGTGCCGCCTATGTGCCTATGTGGTGCGATGGCGCCTATGTGGTGCACTGCCGCCTATGCGGCTATGCGGTGCGCTGCCGCCTATGTGCCTATGCGGTGTGGTGCTACGTATGCGCCTATGTGGTGCGTCATGCGCCTATGCGGTGTGATGCGGTGCCTACGCACTACACGCACATAGGTACGCACTGTTGGTGCCACGTACACACCTATGTGGTGCCACGTATTAATGTGCGTATGTGGGTGCTCGTGGGTGCCTACGTAGTGTCACCTGGGTGCTGCTAGATGCTAGCTACTTACTGCTACTGGCTACTGAGGGCGTGTTTTGGAAGCTCGCAGCAGATACACGTTGCGCACATACGTTTAGGATATATTAGAAAAGGAATAAGGATATATTAGAAAAGGAATAGTACGAATCGACTCACTGAGCGTGTGCTCGCGCGGTGTGGTGCCACGTATGCGCCTATGCGATGCGATGCTACCTATGCGGTGCGGTGCGACGTCAGCTATGCGGTGTGGTGCCACGTATGCGCCTATGTGGTGCTGGCGGAAGCTATCATGGTGCTGGGTGGGTGACACTGTGTGTTTTCCTGCACTGGGTGTCAGCTGGGTGCGCGGCTGTTGGCTGCTGTGATGCTGATAGGTTGTGTGGCTATTCATTTATGGTGCATTGGAAAAGGAATGGCATCAATCAGCTCAGTGGGCGGGTGCTGGCACTGTGCTGCATGTGCCAGTGGGTCACACTGTGTGTCAAGTGGGCGCGCGCCTGGTGGGCGCTCTGATGCTGATAGGTTGTGCGGCCATTCATTTAGGGCGCATTGCAAAAGGAATGGCTTCAATTGGCACAGTGGGCGGCCGCTGGCGGGCGCTGCAAGGCGGCAGGCAGCAGGTGTCAGCTATGGGGCTATCGTGCTATCGGGCGTCACCTATCAGGCGTCGGCTATCAGTATCAGGCGTCGGCTATCACCATCAGGCATCGGGTATCGCTATCGCGCTGTCTTTTGCATCTGCGCGCGAAATGCAAAAAGTGCGGCCGCCGGGTTTCGAACCGGCGACCTCTCGCTTTTTCGCGCATGTGCATAGCGGCGCTGCGCAGGCGCTGCGCAGCGGCATGGCGCAATGCTATGCGCAAGGCTACATAAGCGCTGCGCCTAAAAAGGCTGCTAGGACATTGGTCACCTTCATACAAGCTGCGCAGGGGCTGCGCGAGTGGGCTTACCTCCCCCGCCGGGGCCGGGGGCAGCCGTGACATGCGGGCGGGCTGCAATGGGCGTACGCTTGCAGGCTTATGCTTGCAGGGCTATGCTTGCAGGGCTATGCTTGCAGGGCTATGCTTGCAGGGCTATGCTTGCAAGGCTGTGCTTGCAAGGCTATGCTTGCAGGGCTATGCTTGCAGGAGTATGCTTGCAGGGGTATGGGCGGCCGTCATGCGGGTACACACTTTTATGGTTGCGGGCCCATGGGTCGGAGGCCCACGGGTCAGTGGCCCAGGGGTCGGAGGCGCAGGGGTCAGTGGCCCACGGGTCGGAGGCCCACGGGTCGGAGGCCGACGGGTCGGAGGTGTCGCACGGGTCGGAGGCCCATGGGTCGGAGGCCCACGGGTCGGAGGCGTATGCGGTGCGATGTCAGTTATGCGGTGCGGTGCCGCCTAAGCGGCTATGCGGTGCGATGTCACCTATGTGGTGCAGTGTCGCCTATGTGGTTATGCGGTGCGATGTCAGCTATGTGGTGCGCTGCCGCCTATGAGCCTATGTGGTGCGATGTCACCTATGCGGTGCGGTGCTGCCTATGCGCGTATGCGGTGCGGTGCCGTTTCTGCTCCTATGTGGTGCGATGTCACCTATGCGGTGCGGTGTCGCCTATGCGCCTATGTGGTGCGATGTCACCTATGCGGTGCGATGTCACGTATGTGGTGCGCTGCCGCCTATGTGCCTATGCGGTGCGATGTCACCTATGCGGTGCAGTGCTGCCTATGCGGCTATGCGGTGCGACGTCAGCTATGCCGTGCGCTGCTGCCTATGTGCCGATGCGGTGTGGTGCCACTTTTATGCTTGCGGGGGTGTGCTTGCTGGGTTATGAGAATGGTGAGGGATTGTGTGATGAAATATCGCCTATGCGGTGCGATGGCACCTATGCGGTGCGGTGCTGCCTATGTGCCTATGCGGTGCGATGTCAGCTATGCGGTGCGCTGCCGCCTATGTGCGTATGCGGTGCGGTGCCTATGTGGTGCGATGTCACGTATGTGGTGCAGTGCCATGTACGTGCTTATCAGGTGCAGTGCTAGCTACGTGCTTATGTAGTACCACATATGCACCTATGTGGAGCCACGTGGCGCTGAAGTGCGATGGGTGGCGCGTATGCGGTGCGATGTTGCCTATGCGCCTATGCAGTGCGGTGCCGCTTATGCGCCTATGCGGTGCGACGTCAGCTATGCGGTGCGGTGCCGCCTATGTGCTTATGCGGTGTGGTGCCACGTATATGCCTATGCGGTGCGGTGCCGCGTATCCGCCTATGCGGTGCGATGTTGCCTATGCGGTGCGGTGCCGCCTATGCGCCTATGCGGTGCGATGTCACCTATGCGGTGCGCTGCCGCCTATGTGGCTATGTGGTGTGGTGCCGCTTATGTGCGTATGTGGTGCAATGTCACTTATGCGGGGCCATCTACGTGCTTATGAGGTGCAGTGCTAGGTACGTGCTCGTGTAGTGCCGCCTATGCGGTGCGACGTTTGCTATGCGGTGCGCTGCCGCCTATGCGCCTATGCGGTGCGATGTCAGCTATGCGGTGTATGCGCCTATGCGGTGTATGCGCCTATGCGGTGTGGTGCGCCTATGCGGTGTATGCGCCTATGCGGTGCGATGTCACCTATGCGGTGCGGTGCCGCCTATGCGCCTATGCGGTGCGGTGCCGCCTATGCGGTGCGACGTTAGCTATGCGCCTATGTGGTGCGATGTCACCTATGCGGTGCGCTGCCGCCTATGTGGCTATGTGGTGTGGTGCCGCTTATGTGGTTATGTGGTGCAATGTCACTTATGCGGGGCACGTATTAATGTGCGTATGTGGGTGCTCGTGGATGGTGCCTATGCGCCTATGCGGTGTGGTGCGGTGTGATGCGGCGCCGCCTACCCGCCTATGTGATGCGGGTGCTCATGGGTGCCTACGTAGTGTCACCTGGGTGCTGCTAGATGCTAGCTACCTACTGCTACTGGCTACTGAGGGCGTGTTTTGGAAGCTCGCAGCAGTGTGCCCACTATTCCAATTTGTGCTCTGATGCTGATACATCTTGCGCACATACGTTTAGGAGGTATTAGGAGGTGTGGTGCCACGTATGCGCGTATGCGGTGCGATGCTACCTATGCGGTGCGGTGCGACGTGAGCTATGCGGTGTGGTGCCACGTATGCGCCTATGCGGTGCGATGTTGCCTATGCGGTGTGGTGCCACCTATGCGCGTATGCGGTGCGATGTCACCTATGCGGTCTGGTGCCACGTATGCGCCTATGCGCTGCGATGTCGCCTGTGCGGTGCGGTGCCGCCTATGTGCCTATGCGGTGCGATGTCGCCTGTACAGTGCGGTGCCGCCTATGCGCCTATGCGGTGCGATGGCACCTATGTGGTGCGCTGCCGCCTATGCACCTATGCGGTGTGGTGCCACGTACGCACCTATGTGGTGCCACTTATTTATGCGGCTATGTGGGTGTTGGTGGGTGATGCCTATGCGCCTATGCGGTGCAGTGGCACCTACTGGTATGTGCCTATGCGGTGTGGTGCGGTGTGATGCAGCGCCGCCTACCTGCCTATGTGATGCGGGTGCTCATGGGTGTGTGCGCGTGTGGTTGATGGCGTGCGCGAGGTTCCACTTGCCTTGTGCAGTGATGCTATCCACAGGGTGAAGCGGGCGCGTGCCTGGTGGGCGCTCTGATGCTGATAGGTTATGCGGCTATGTGTCAGCTGGGCGCACGTCTGGTGGGTGTTCGGCTATGCTGTGCTGGGTGTGCTCTTGGCCTATGAGGTATGTGCTGATGCGTCAGCTGGGTGCGCGGCTGTTGGCTGCTGTGATGCTGATAGGTTGTGTGGCTATTCATTTATGGTGCATTGGAAAAGGAATGGCATCAATCAGTTCAGTGGGCGGGTGCTGGCACTGTGCTGCATGTGCCAGTGGGTCACACTGTGTGTCAGCTGGGTGCGCGGCTGTTGGCTGCTGTGATGCTGATAGGTTGTGTGGCTATTCATTTATGGTGCATTGGAAAAGGAATGGCATCAATCAGTTCAGTGGGCGGGTGCTGGCACTGTGCTGCATGTGCCAGTGGGTCACACTGTGTGTCAAGTGGGCGCGCGCCTGGTGGGCGCTCTGATGCTGATAGGTTGTGCGGCCATTCATTTAGGGCGCATTGCAAAAGGAATGGCTTCAATTGGCACAGTGGGCGGCCGCTGGCGGGGGCTGCAAGGCGGTGTCAGCTATGGGGCTATCGTGCTATCGGGCGCTCCATTTAGGGCGCATTGCAAAAGGAATGGCTTCAATTGGCACAGTGGGTGGCCGCTGGTGGGGGCTGCAAGGCGGCAGGCAGCAGGTGTCAGCTATGGGGCTATCGTGCTATCGGGCGTCACCTATCAGGCGTCGGTTATCAGTATCAGGCGTCGGCTATCACCATCAGGCATCGGCTATCGCTATCGCGCTGTCTTTTGCATCTGCGTGCCAAATGCAAAAAGTGCGGCCGCCGGGTTTCGAACCGGCGACCTCTCGCTTTTTCGCGCAGGTGCATAGCGGCGCCGCGCAGGCGCTGCGCAGCGGCATGGCGCAATGCTATGCGCAAGGCTACATAAGCGCTGCGCCTAAAAAGGCTGCTAGGACATTGGCGGTCTCTCTCTCTCTCTCTCTTGGTCACCTTCATACAAGCTGCGCAGGGGCTGCGCGAGTGGGCTTACCTCCCCCGCCGGGGCCGGGGGCAGCCGTCACATGCGGGCGGGCCGCAATGGGCGTATACGCTTGCCGGCTTATGCTTGCAGGGCTATGCTTGCAGGGCTATGCTTGCAGGGCTATGCTTGCAGAGGTATGCTTGCAGAGGTATGCTTGCAGAGCTATGCTTGCAGAGCTATGCTTGCAGGAGTAGGCCCATGGGTCGGAGGCCCACGGGTCAGTGGCCCACGGGTCGGAGGTGTCGCACGGGTCGGAGGCCCACGGGTCGGAGGCGCACGGGTCGGAGGCGTATGTGCTGCGATGTGACTTATGCGGTGCGGTGCCACCTATGCGCGTATGCGGTGCGATGTCACCTATGTGGTGCGGTGCCGCCTATGAGGCTATGTGGTGCGATGTCACCTATGCGGTGCGGTGCCACCTATGCGCCTATGCGGTGCCACCTATGCATCTATGGAGTGCGACGTCAGCTATGCGGTGCGCTGCCGCCTATGTGCGTATGCGGTGCGGTGCCGCCTATGCGGCTATGTGGTGCGATGTTGCCTATGCGGTGTGGTGCCACCTATGCGCCTCTGCGGTGCGGTGCCGCCTATGCGGTGCGGTGCCGCCTATGCGCCTATGCGGTGCGATGTTGCCTGTACGGTGAGGTGCGGTGCCACGTATGTGCCTATGCAGTGCCGCCTATGCGCCTATGCGGTGCCACCTATGCGCCTATGCGGTGCCACCTATGCATCTATGGAGTGCGACGTCAGCTATGCGGTGCGCTGCCGCCTATGTGCGTATGCGGTGTGGTGCCACGTATGCGCCTATGCGGTGCAATGTTACCTATGCGGTGCGGTGCCACCTATGCGCCTATGCGGTGCGGTGCCGCCTATGCGGTGCGGTGCCGCCTATGCGCCTACCTATGCGCCTATGCGGTGCCACCTATGTGCCTGTGCGTGATGCCTATGCGCCTATGCGGTGTGGTGCGGTGCCGCCCGCCTATGTGATGCGGGTGCTCATGGGTGCCTACGTAGTGTCACCTGGGTGCTGCTAGATGCTAGGTGGTACTGCCGCCTATGCGCCTATGTGGTGCTAGCTATGTGCTATGCAGTGCGGTGCCATGTACGTGCTTATGTAGTACCATGTACGCACGTATGTGGGGCCATGTGGTGCTTATGCGGTATGGGTGGCGCCTATGTGCCTATGTGGTGCGATGTCAGCTATGCGGTGCGGTGCCGCTTATGCGCCTATGCGGTGCGGTGCTGCCTATGTGCCTATGCGCTGCGATAGATGTCACCTATGTGGTGCGGTGTCGCCTATGCGCCTGTGCGGTGCCGCCTATGCGCCTATGAGCTGCAATGTCGCCTATGCGGTGCAGTGCCACGTACATGCTAGGTGGTGGAGTGTGCTACTCACTGTATGCGCGTATGCGGTGCGGTGTCAGCTATGCGGTGCGGTGCCGCCTATGCGCCGATGCGGTGCGATGTTGCCTATGCGGTGCACTGCCGCCTATGTGCCTATGCGGTGCGATGTTGCCCATGCGGTGCGGTGCCAGCTGTGCACTTATGCGGTGCGACGTCAGCTATGCGGTGCGCTGCCGCCTATGTGCCTATGCGGTGTGGTGCCACGTATGCACCTATGCGGTGCGATCCTATCTATGCGGTGCGGTGCCGCCTATGCGGCTATGCGGTGCGATGTTGCCTATGCGGTGTGGTGCCACCTATGTGCTTATGTAGTACCGCTCATGGGTGCCTACGTAGTGTCACCTGGGTGCTGCTAGATGCTAGGTGGTACTGCCGCCTATGCGCCTATGTGGTGCCATCTACGTGCTTATGTAGTACCATGTACGCACGTATGTGGGGCCATGTGGTGCTTATGCGGTATGGGTGGCGCCTATGTGCCTATGCGGTGCGATGTCACCTATGCGGTGCGGTGCCGCTTATGCGCCTATGCGGTGCGGTGCTGCCTATGTGCCTATGCGCTGCGATGTCACCTATGTGGTGCGGTGCCGCCTATGCGCCTGTGCGGTGCCGCCTATGCGGTGCGGTGCCGCCTATGCGCCTATGCGGTGCGATGGCGCCTGTACGGTGAGGTGCGGTGCCACCTATGTGCCTATGCAGTGCCGCCTATGCATCTATGGAGTGCGACGTCAGCTATGCGGTGCGCTGCCGCCTATGTGCGTATGCGGTGTGGTGCCACGTATGCGCTGCGATGTCACCTATGTGGTGCGGTGCCGCCTATGCGCCTGTGCGGTGCCGCCTATGCGGTGCGGTGCCGCCTATGCGCCTACCTATGCGCCTATGCGGTGCCCCCTATGTGCCTGTGCGTCATGCCTATGTGCCTATGCGGTGTGGTGCGGTGCCGCCCGCCTATGTGATGCGGGTGCTCATGGGTGCCTACGTAGTGTCACCTGGGTGCTGCTAGATGCTAGGTGGTACTGCCGCCTATGCGCCTATGTGGTGCTAGCTATGTGCTATGCAGTGCGGTGCCATGTACGTGCTTATGTAGTGTGGCTATTCATTTATGGTGCATTGGAAAAGGAAAGGCATCAATCAGCTCAGTGGGTGCGGTGCGGTGCGACGTCAGCTATGCGCTGCGGTGCCACTTATGCGCCTATGCGGTGGGATGTCAGCTATGCGGTGCGGTGTCACCTATGTGGTGCACTGCTAGTTATGTGCTTATGTAGTGCGGTGCCATCTACGTGCTTATCAGGTGCAGTGCTACCTACGTGCTTATGTAGTACCACATACGCACCTATGTGGAGCTACGTGGCGCTGAAGTGTGATGGGTGCGGTGCAATGTCACTTATGCGCCTATGCGGTGCGATGGCGCCTGTACGGTGAGGTGCGGTGCCACCTATGTGCCTATGCAGTACCGCCTATGCGCCTATGCGGTGCCACCTATGCGCCTATGCGGTGCCACCTATGCATCTATGGAGTGCGACGTCAGCTATGCGGTGCGCTGCCGCCTATGTGTGTACGCGGTGTGGTGCCCCGTATGCGCCTATGCGGTGCAATGTTACCTATGCGGTGCGGCGCCACCTATGCGCCTATGCGGTGCGGTGCCGCCTACGCGGTGCGGTGCCGCCTATGCGCGTACCTATGCGCCTATGCGGTGCCACCTATGTGCCTGTGCGTGATGGCTATGCGCCTATGCGGTGTGGTGCGGTGCCGCCCGCCTATGTGATGCGGGTGCTCATGGGTGCCTACGTAGTGTCACCTGGGTGCTGCTAGATGCTACGTGGTACTGCCGCCTATGCGCCTATGTGGTGCTAGCTATGTGCTATGCAGTGCGGTGCCATGTACGTGCTTATGTAGTGTGGCTATTCATTTATGGTGCATTGGAAAAGGAATGGCATCAATCAGCTCAGTGGGTGCAGTCGGCTATTCACCATTAGGCATCGGCTATCGCTACCGCGCTGTCTTTTGCATCTGCGCTGGGCGCCCATAGCCCGCGGGCTATGGGCTATGTGTCAGCTGGGCGCACGCCTGGTGGGTGTTCGGCTATGCTGTGCTGGGTGTTGGGCGGCTGCTCTTGGCCTATGAGCTATGTGCTGATGGGCTTTGGGCGTGTGCTGGGTGGGTGACACTGTGTGTCTTCCTGCACTGGCTGGGTGTCAGCTGGGTGCGCGACTGTTGGCTGCTGTGATGCTGATACGTTGTGTGGCTATTCATTTATGGTGCATTGGAAAAGGAATGGCATCAATCAGCTCAGTGGGCGGGTGCTGGCACTGTGCTGCATGTGCCAGTGGGTCACACTGTGTGTCAAGTGGGCGCGCGCCTGGTGGGCGCTCTGATGCTGATAGGTTGTGCGGCCATTCATTTAGGGCGCATTGCAAAAGGAATGGCTTCAATTGGCACAGTGGGCGGCCGCTGGCGGGGGCTGCAAGGCGGCAGGCAGCAGGTGTCAGCTATGGGGCTATCGTGCTATCGGGCGTGACCTATCAGGCGTCGGCTATCAGTATCAGGCGTCGGCTATGACCATCAGGCATTGGCTATCGCTATCGCGCCATCTTTTGCATCTGTGCGCGAAATGCAAAAAAGGTGGCCGCCGGGTTTCGAACCGGCGACCTCTTGCTTTTTCGCGCAGGTGCATAGCGACGCTGCGCAGGCGCTGCGCAGCGGCATGGCGCAGTACTATGCGCAAGGCTACATAAGTGCTGCGGCCAAGCACCATACCTACTGCATAAGCACCATCGCGGTCACCTTCATACCTCCCGGGGGGAGGTAAGCACAAGCTGCGCAGGGGCTGCGCGAGTGGGCTTACCTCCCCCGCCGGGGCCGGGGGCGGCCGTGACATGCGGGCGGGCCGCAATGGGCGGACGCTTGCAGGCTTATGCTTGCAGGGCTATGCTTGCAGGGCTATGCTTGCAGGGCTATGCTTGCAGGGCTATGCTTGCAGAGGTATGCTTGCAGAGGTATGCTTGCAGAGGTATGCTGGCAGGATGATGTGCGAAGAAGTGCATGATTGTAGTACAAGCGGCGCGCACTTGTGCAGATTCCTTCGGTGCCATTGTGAGAATAGAAGATTGCTGTATGTGGCTATGTGAAAATATAGGATTGATTGCTTGGGCAGCACTTTATATGTGGCTATGTGAAATGTAGGGAGGGTGCGAGAATGCGCACAGAGTGTGAGAATGCGCCGGTTTCAAGCGCAGTGATCGTCAGTAGGCAAATAAAAAATATTGCCAAATGTAGAAGCGCTGGAAGGCACGTGCGAGTGCGGCGGGTACTGGTATGCTGGAGAAGGCAGGCGCGAGGTCGTTTGGCCGATGAGGAGGTGAGGCGGAGAGTCGCGTATAGAATAGTAGCGGATTGCGTGAAGCTTCGGGCGGATGGAGCGGGCGCGGGAAAGTGACTTGTGAGCTGGGAGCAGGGAATGCGAGAATGCGCCGGTTTCGAGTGCAATCGTAATAACTAGGCGAATAAAAAATATTGGCAAGTGCGGAAGCGCTGGAAGGGAGGCGCGAGTGCAATCGAGTAAGGGCGTGCGGCGCATGCGCGCGGGAGGGAGGTGCGAGTCCGTTTGTTACATGTCACCGTGGGGGACTTCACGGATTGCTTGGCATTTGTCACTAGCGCTGCACTTGACACTGTTTGCAGGCCCGGGGTTACAAGAGCGCCTGGTGGAGGTCCTGGAGGTGGAGGCGGGTGAGTTCCGCCAAGTCAAGGAGGCGCTGCCATTCCGCCTTGAGGTCCGGTACGGGCTGCGCGAGGCGAAGGAGCTTCTGCAGCACGCGGTCCTTCTCTGCGTCATCTCCGGGCGGCCACAGCGGACACAGTAAGTGGAAGTCATCGAGCGAGCTGAAGCGGGTGGGGATGACGTACAGCGATGCGCGGTGGAGGCGGCCGTCGGGGGGCCGGCACAGGTGCGCGAGCCAGTTCTGGCCTCTGAAGGACGTGCCTTCCGCGAAGTAGTCTGTGACAGCGTATGCCAGGTCCAGTGGAAAGCCCCAGCGGTGGATGGAGCGGCGATCGATGGCATGCAGCGGAGTGAAGGCGTGCGCCTTAGGAAGGACGGCGATCTCATCTTCGGCGACCTCGGGTATGCGCGAGATACGGCCGAGAGGGCGGCCGTCGGGGATCACGAACACAGCGCGCGGCATGTAGGTGAGGACGTGGATGGGCGCTGTGTCCGGGGGAGGGATGGGGGGTTCAGCGGGGTGGAGTACGATGCCAGTGCCGGTCGCGCAGTTGTTGTGGATGTGCTGGATGGTGGGGTGCGCGTTGGTGGTGAAGATGTAGCGTATGCCCGCGAAGAAGGCGCCGATCGTGGGGAAGCCGCCATCATCTTCGGGGCCGCCGAGTGCTTCCAGGTGCTGGTACAGGGCAGGGGGCAGCGGCGTGCCATCGGGCTCGAAGTCACTGCTGCGCCAGACCAGGAGCTGCTGGCCGCGTGTTTCAGCATGGAGGGGTAGGAGGCGCTGCAGCAGCGGGAGGCGTACGGCGTGGCGAAGGAGAACGACGTACGGCTCGGGAAGGAGCGCGACCGATGGGATGGCGTGGCGGTTGTAAACTTCGCACAGCTGCTCGATCTGCTCGTAGGAGGCGCCATCGATCCCGTTGAAGAGCTCGGCGCTGGCGTACAGCTGCTGGCCGGCGATGGTCGCGGCGCCGCGGTGCTGCTGCGTGAGGACGAAGGCGTGTGGAATCGAGCGCCAGAGCTGGCGGCCGAGGTGTTCGGTGGGTCCGCTGGGGTGGAGCAGGTTCTGGAGGGCGGTCTGGATGGTGCTGACGGCGGTTCCATCGGCGGCTTGCACAGTGGAGCTGGCGGTAGCAGCGGCTAGGGTGGCTCGCGCGGCGATCGCGTCGGCGCTGCGTCCCGCGTGCTGCAGCTGTCGTGCGTGCTCGTACAGCAGGTCGATGCGTGCGGCGCCGTCGTACATGGGCTTCTGGCTGGGCTGCTCGAGCTGGCGCGGATCACCGGCCAGCAGCGCGTGGAGGTCGGTGAAGGGGCCGAGGTCGCGCTCGCTGACACCAGGGTCCATGTGCGTGCGCGCTGTGTGCACGTGGCTGCAGATGCGACCCAGGTGCGCGAGGCCGCATGTGCTGAATTCGTCCAGGATAATCAGGCGCACACCATTGAGATTCCGCTCCACGCGCTCACGGCGGTAAGCATTGAAGTGGTGCGAAGTGGCAAAGAAGGTGGTGGTGCTCGTGCCGAGGTTCCCGGGGGTCGTGTCCTGCGTGCACAAGGGGGAGGGTGGCGGAGGGGTGGAGGGCCGGAGTGTTACAGTGTGTGTGTATAGGAGGCGGGGCGGGGCGGGGCGCGGCGTTTCTATAGTTAGCGGGAAGGACTCACGTGTAGCGCGGCGCGCCAAGTGTAGCTCACGACAGCGATCATGTGGCTGCAGCGCTGCTGGTACGCGAACCAGAGGAGGGCCAGGATGACTTGGCTCTTTCCGGTGCCCGGCTTGCCCGTGAGGATGGACGTGAGGGGTGCGGGGCGGCGGCCCGCTTTCTCGGCCAGGAGGAGGGCGGCGTACAGCAGGAAGGGCTCGCGCTGGTCGGGGGAGAGGCTGAAGAGGCGGGCGGTGTCGTCGGGAGAAGGAAGTTGGTGTGAGGGCAGGAGGGTGTACGGAGGGGGCTCGGCGGGGTGCAGCGGATCGGGGAAGGTGCGATCTTCGGTCACACGGCCGCTGGAGTCGTACACGAGCAGCTTGGCGGTCACGTTGGCGCTGTTTGCATCGATGAGGAGGAGGCGGGAGGTGGTGGGCAGCGGCTGCACGGGAAGGAGCGGGCTGAAGTCCTTCATCTCGGTCTCGAGGAGCGCGAGGGTGTCGAGAGAGAAGGTGGTGGGGGGGCGTAGGGCGGGTATGACGGAGGCGAGGGTGGGTGCTGAAGCTGCAGTGGTGGCACGGGCGGGAAGAGGAATCGCGCGGATGGCGTCTTCGATGTATGCGCGCTCGGTGGGCCGGGCGTGGGCGGGAGCGGTGGGGATGCGGGTGTAGCGCTCGAGGAGGCGTTGCTGCTCTTCCGATTGGGCGGCGCGGTCGCGCCAGACGGCTGTGGGCGCAGTGTCACGGGGGGCTTCGTAGGGAATATCGTCCGCGTTGTCCAGAGCGGCAGTTACCAAGTCATCGTCTTCGGGGGGAACGCCTTCCATGAGCGCTGCTTCCGCCTGCTCCTCGACTGTGCGCTCGAGCTCGTGCTGTAACAAGACCCGCTCTTCACTGCGCAGGCGGACGCGGGCGAGGCCGTCGGCGTTGGCGAGCATGTGGTTGGCGAGTCGGACGGCCAGGCTCGTGCAGCTGGGCGGCTCATGGAAGTAGCGGCGGTAGGCGGCCCAGAGGCCGCCGTCCAAGTCGAGCGGCTGCGTGCGGCTGTATGCCGCGAAGTTGCCCAGCGCGAAGGCGGCGTAGTGGTCGCGCATGTGCGGCTCGGCGGCGTCGTCTGCGGGCCGTGCAGGTGGGTCCGACAAGGGCTGCGGGACGCGGGGGTTCTCGTAGCGCGACCAGGCGTGGGTTGTGTACTGCGGGTGGGCGGGGTCCAGGCGGCGGTCCGCTGACGTGACTCCGCTCGCGGGCATCTTGCGCTGTGGCATACACGGGGGAGTGTGTATTAGCTATCATGCTAGTATCTGTATCCGATAGGATGGGAAGAAGCGATGCAATGCATGAGGCGAGTGTAGAGGGAGGACGTGTGCGGGCGTGCGCGTACCTTGTAGAATAACATCGCCATGATGACGGGGGAGTACGCGTGGAATGCGGGTCCGCGCAGGAGGTAGTCTTCGAGGCGTGAGACGGCGCGGAGGTCGGCGTGCATCGGCGGGATCGGGACGTCAGCGGGCTGGGGAGCGGTGGCGTCTTCGTCTTCGCTCTCGCTCGCTTCTTCTGCTTCTTCGGAGGGCGGCTCGTACTCCAAGCGCTGGTCGCGGATCGCCTGGTGGACGTCGACGATCGCCAGGTCGGGGTCGGGGATGGTGAAGGCGCTCGCGTCGGGAGCGGGGGGCGCGGTGGAGGGGCCGGGCTGCGGCGCGAGCTGCACGTAGGAGGGCTGCGTGGGGTCCTGGAGGGCGCTGTAGGCCGGCAGCAGCTCGTTGGCGAACAGGCGGTAGTCGATGGGCTGCATGTTGTGGGATTCAATGGCCACCTTCCCGAGCAGCAGGAGCAGTGCAGCGCCAGGTGACGAGAAGCCGTTCTGCGCGGTCTGGATGTTGATGGCGTGTGCGAGGTTCCACTTGCCTTGTGCGGTGATGCTATCCGCAGGGCGAAGCGGGCGCGCGGCGCCAGCTGGAGGGAGGGCGCTGCGCTCGAGGGCTTCTTGTGCTTGCTGCGCGCGGTCCTGCTCCGTGGACGCGGCAGGCAGGCTTTCAGGTGCGGTGGCGGGGGTTGCGACGGGAAGAGGGGCGAGCCCGGCCAGGAGGTTGAGCGAGGCGCCAAGGGGAGAAGGAGGAGTAGGTCCGGCGGGAGAAGGGGCAGCGGGCGGAGGGGCAGCGGGAGTGGGCGGAGGTGCCGGCTGGCTGGGGCCGGGGGCCGAGGGGGAGGGCGGGCGTGGGGCGGTGGCGGAGGCCATATGCTGGCGGGACTTGAGGATGGTCGCAGCTGCGAGGATGGCGCTGCTGCCTTGCATTGCTTCTGTCTTGGTGGCGTACTTGAGAGCGTAATCGGCCGCGTCCGCGGCAAGCTGTTCCAGCGAAGGGAGCGTGGGTCGCTGCGCGCGGAAGGGGTCGTCGGGGGGGAGGTGGCCGTACTTCTCGTCCCACAGCTGCTGCGTGCGCACCCAGCGGCTGATGTCGGCGGCGAACGCGACGGTGTGGTTGCAGGGGAGCGCCAGCAGCAGCGCGACGGTGTGGGCGACGAGCCAGCGGCCGTAGCGCTTGAGGTGCATGCAGGAGGTGACGCTGGCGCAGGTGGTGAGGAAGTTCAGCAGGCGCGGCATGCGCATGCGGCAGTTGGTGTCAGTCGCGTGCACGTGGGGGGCGGTGCAGGTGCCGTCCCGATGCGCGTGTTGCAGGAGCGTGATGATTGCCTTCATTGCGTGCAGGGCGAGCCGGTCGGCGCCGTCTGCATCATCGTACTGGAGGGGTGGCCGCTGCACCTGCGGCGGCTCGAGCGTGTCGAGGCGCTCGTCCAGCTGCTGCAGGGTGGCGCCGACGAGGCGCTGCTGCAGGTCGGACAGGCGCTGGCTGCCTGCTGCGGCTTCGGAGTGGAGCAAGTCGTCGAGCACGCTGGTGTCCGGGTCGGAGCCGTCGAAGAAGAGCGCGTGGATGGGGCGGGCGCCGGTGAGATAGTGGACCGGCGACGGCAGCCACTGGTTCTGGATGGACTCCATGAAGTCGAAGACGGATTCGCGCGTCGCGGGGTCCTCCAGGGCGGCGCGCAGGCGGGCGGGGCGGAGGCCGGGCTGCCAGATGCAGCCGTGGGTGTGCAGCTCGCCGCGGTGGTTCATCTCGAACTTGAAGAAGAAAGCGTCGACGCGGCCGAAGAGGCGGGTGGGGTCCGACTGCGTGGGCTCGCCCTGCTTCCAGCCCATGAACGCTTCGCAGAAGGCGTGCACGAACGCGAGCATGAATTCAGCGCAAGTGCGCGGGTGGCTCGCGATGATGTGCCAGCGCTCGTTCGCGGGGGGGCGGTCGATGGGGCTGCCGGTGGTGGGATCGAAGGTGTAGGGGCGGCCGGCGAGCTGGAAGACGGCCTCGCTATTGACGGCCGCGGGGTTGAGGGTCATGGACGCGGTGGGCGGCCCGAACGGGAGCCACAGGCCGTAGCTGCGGCTGCGGAGGCTCGCGTACGACGCGGGCGAGCCCACGACGTGTGCGGACGTGATGCGGACCGCGCGGACGAGCTGAGCGACGGCGGGAGGCGCGTTGGCGAGGCGCTCGGCCAGCTCGTGGCCGGGGAGGCCGGCGGCGAGCAGCTCGATGGTCTGTACGAGCGAGTTGATGTCCATCCGGCCGAGCTCCTTTAGCAGCGCGGGGTTCATCGCGAGCCGTACTCCGACCTGAGCGTTGACGCCGTGCCGCTGCCAGACATCGAACATGTCGAGGATGAAGTGCGGCGCCTCGGCGCTCTCATCGTTGCTGCCGTCGGCGAGGGGGGGCGTCCAGCGGCGCAGCTGGAGGACGATCCAAGCGTACATGGACATGCCGAGGGGGCACTTGCCCGTGCCATTGGGGAAGCGGTTGGGATGTGCATATAGGGGCCAGGAGCTGTCGTAGTCATTGGCGGGATCGGCGCGGGTGGACGCGACGATGGGCGCACCGTTGCACATGCTGATGAACGCGTCTGGGTCTCGCACAGCATCGCGGAAGATGGCCGTCAGGTGCGGCGTGGTGCCGCTGGACGCGAGCAGGTCGACATCATCTGCGCCGAACATGGGACCCGTGGGTATCGGAGGGGCTGCTGGCGGTGGCTCAGCGGGTTGCGGCTCGGCGGGGGGGGGGGTGGCGGCGGCGAGGGTGGTGGCGGTCGGGGGGGGATGGATGCGACGAGGAGCGCGCCAGGTGGTACAGGGGCCGTGAGGGGAGTGGCGCTGCTTGGAACGATGATGGGCGGCGGTGGAGGTGGCGGCGGGATGGTGGGCGGGATGGGCACTTGCGCGACAGTAGATGGGGCGGCTGCTGGGAGGGTCGTGCTCGGAGCGGTGGGTGAAGGGAGTTCAGGCGGTGGTGGTACGACGCCGTGTCGTACTGGAGGCAGCATCTGTGTGGAGGCGAGCGGAGGGGGAGAAGCGAGATTGTGAGAGAGGTTGGCAACAATGCATTGGAGCACGTGTTTGGATACTGTACGATCGTCACCTGCTGGTATTTCGCCGCGTGGTTCTTTAAGTCAGTCCGCAGGTCCGAGGTGTTCATGTGCTCGGGCAGTTTCGCGTTGACGCTGCAAAGTAGCCGTGCCGCGACGGCCCAATGGTGATCGTCGAGCGCATCGCGGAAGATGCGCGCATTCTCAGGCGAGAGCGCGTTGATGACCTTTTGCGCTGGCTCGCGAGTGATGCCCCGCCGCTTCTGTGGCGGGAGTTGGTATGGACAGCGTATGATGAGTCAGAGGGTTACCGTAAGTGCAAAGGAGGCGATGCGAGACGTACCTTGGTGGGCGGTGAGTGTGGTTCGGCTGTCGAAGGCTCTGGCGGCGCTTGTGCAGTAGGCACGGCGCTAGGGCCAGGCTCGGTGGGTGGAGGGGCGCCTGCGTGTGTGTTGCGTAAGTATCTGATGGTAGGGAGAGCGATGATGGGCCGCGCACGCAATATACCTGCTGGATGGGTGGTAGCTGGTTGTACTGTCGAGAATGCTGCCGTCGGCTGTATGGTAGGGATGGCGCTAGGTCCAGGCTCGCTTGTAGCAGGAGCGCCTGCATGCATGTGTGTGTGTGAGTATGTAACAGTCCATGCGAATAAGGCAGATGGGTGATGCTCGAAACAGACCTGCTGGAGTAGCAGCGCTCGGTGGAACAGGCGGCTGGGTTGGAAGCGTGCCAGCGGCAGCTTGCTCTTGAGTACCATACCGTGTTGATGCGTAGCCCTGCTGGTCTTGTCGGATCAGCTGGAGGAGTGCATTGGCCTCACCCGCGGTCTCTGTGTACAGCGCATTCTGGAGCAGCTCATCAGGTACGTGGCTATCCGGGCGGGCATCCCATGCTTCGAGGGCGGCCTGATCGAGCTGGCATTCTGGGAGGTGAGCATAGATGGTGGCTAGGTGCCGGGCCCAGAGCGCGATGACTCGGCCGCGTACGAACAAGGCGGGGCTGCGCTGCGCGAGGCGGACCACATCATCGTATGTCTGTGCGGCGCCGATCAGGATGACGCTGATGAGGTCAGGGAGAGCGGAGGGGTGGCATGGGAACGCGCGCGCGAGCATGATAGGCGTGGGGCCCTGGAAGCCGATGATGTGTGAGCGCAACATGGTGTGGCCCTCTTGTTCGCCCACGGGGATGTGGCTCGTAGGCGGGCGGCAGACTACGATGTGGCGGACTACGCGGATGAGCGCGACAATGCGCTCTTCGAGGAGTGTCAGCTGCGGGAGCTCGGGAGGGCGCAGGCCGGTGTCGCAGCGTGCGAGCGCGTGGTCGGGCACGCGGCCCTGCGTCAGCTGGTGGAGGCATTCCTGGCACAGGTCGAGCTGGTGGTTGCCATCGGCCGACAGGCGAATGCACTTGGCGGCGGGATGAGATTGGAGGAAGAGAGGAACACGCGATGCAGGCGGCACTGCTGTAGCTGGTGCTGCTGCTGTAGGCATGGCGATGGCTTGCGCGGCTGCAATCGCGCGTTCCATAGGTGCGATGGGTGGAGCCGCTGCGGGCATGGTGGTAAGCGTGGCTTCGAGGAGGCCTGCGCATACACGGCACCACAATGTGAATTGCAAGGGAGTAGCGACTGCTTAGGCGCCGTCTAACATTGCACCTTACCAGGAATGCACGTGGCTTCAGGATCGCTTGCGAGAACGCTGGCTGCTTCAGCAGCAGTGGGAGGGACCCACAGCGTGTTGCCATTACGTGGGATCGCTGGATTGGGCCATAGATTCTTCGCTAGGACGGGGAGGAGGTGATGGATATTGTTATAGTGCTGTGTACAGATTTCTGAAGCTTTGAACCGGCGGCTGCAGCACGAGCAGGGTTTGACACAGAGGTGCTGTGAGAGGCTTGTCTGGAAGGCTGCTGCATGCAGTGTATCATCATCGACAGCGAGCCCTAACTCTGTGAGTGATCGTGGCTGGCGATTGTCCTGTGCAGCCTCAAGCTGCGAGGTTAAAGAATGGTGGGACGGGGGTGTGAAGATAGATGCAACGGATAGGATTTGAGCAGGAGCAAGTGGCAGTAGCAATTCACCTTTTCATGGAGTAGAGCTGTCACATTGTGAAGTAACGTCTGTCGGTCTCGTTCCTGCCAGGTATCCAATGCTTGTTGGTCCAAGGGATCTGGTTCTATGGATATGCCCATTAAGTTCGCGAGCTGCTGCAGATTTGCATCTGCTGTAATTGGTGCTTGTAATGCTTGATGCTGTAGTTGGTCTCGGTGATCGTGGAGGAATTTGGTCACTTGGTGGTATGTGTAGGATGGAAAGAAGCGATGCAACAAATGAGCGAGCTGTTGTCGCTGTGCATACGAGAATTGTACATTTGTGGGTGGAAGATGCTGATGTAATGCTGGCTGCATTTGTAAAAGTCTGTGTACTGTTTCAACTGTAAGTGGTGCCAGTAGTGCGCCTTGATGCTGCTGTATGAACTGAAGGATTTCTTCTTCGGTGTAGAAAATGAGCAGGGATTGCAAGCTGCGTGCTAACTGCTGCTGCTGGTCTGGTGTTGAAGGGATTCCGGCAGGTGCAAGGTATTGCTGTACAGCTTGCTGATGCTGTAAAATCATAGCGATTGTTAGTGGAGGTCGGGATGGCTGGGGTGGCTGTTGGCGATAGGTATTTGTATGCTTTGTCAAGAAGTCTGTTAGTTGATGGATCGTTGTTCCTGGCATGAGGGGGTATAACTGTGCAGCAAGCTCGTGCCATGGCCGAGCCCGAGTGTTGGGAAGAGGTAAGAGCTGTAGAAGATGAGGGTGCTGATAAAGGACGTGCCATATTCCTTCGATAGTTAATTCTGTGTGAGTAGAAGGACCAGCGCCAGGTGATGTGGATTCGGAGAATGCTGGGTTCCCTTTGGGCTGCATTCCGCCACGTAATATGCTTGTAACGAAAATGCTGTCTCCATGTTGTATATTATAGTAGAGGATGCTGCGTGTCAGCTGGATCCGTCGGCCATGAAATACTAGTCGGAGGTGCTGCTGTGGAATTCGCTCGACGGTGCTGATATATTCCATTAGAGTGTATGTACACGCATTACGATCGATCGAAATCAGGTGTGTAAGCTGATGTAGGCCGTGCACCCATATCTGGATCCAGGTCGTTTGTTTGTGCACGCAGTTTGACGTCATTCCTACCGCTAATAGAGATAACACAGTGTGACATGTTTGTAATGTAGGATGGTAATAGATATAAGCAATTGCGAGCAGGACTTTACCGGCCGTGTACAGCGAAGCCCAGTAGATGGAAGTGTAATGTTGAAGATAGGTAGCGAATACTGCTGCGCAGTATATGCATAGTCCGCCCAGTTGATTTGTTGTTGAAAGCCATTGTCGTGGTCGGAAGGAGTACTGTTTGCGCCAATGTGAAGCTGCCCAGAAGTGACGCCCTAATCGTGGCTTAAGGTTGCCTAATGTGTAGGTTGTGTCAATGATTCTGGTGTGTTTGTATACATATCCGATTATTAAGGTGGCCGTAATAGCTAGTAGGATGGTGCACAATTTTCTGCCATTTCTCAAGCGCTGTGCGTGTTGCATGATTTTGCTATGCCTGCTTAAATGTGATAGTATTAATTGTGCTATCGCGTGTGAGCTATTGTTATGTGGCTTTCGAGTCGCTTTGTATAGGATGGGCGTATTATGGAAGTGTATACGTCTGGTTGTCGCGTGTTGCCTGTTGGCTGCATGGAAGTAGCAAGTAATGGTATTGTACTTGTCGCCTGTTGGGCGCTGTGATGCTGATAGGTTGTGTGGCTATTCATTTATGGTGCATTGGAAAAGGAATGGCATCAATCAGCTCAGTGGGCGGGTGCTGGCACTGTGCTGCATGTGCCAGTGGGTCACACTGTGTGTCAAGTGGGCGCGCGCCTGGTGGGCGCTCTGATGCTGATAGGTTGTGCGGCCATTCATTTAGGGTGCATTGCAAAAGGAATGGCTTCAATTGGCACAGTGGGCGGCCGCTGGCGGGGGCTGCAAGGCGGCAGGCAGCAGGTGTCAGCTATGGGGTTATCGTGCTCTATCGGGCGTCACCTATCAGGCGTCGGCTATCGGTATCAGGCGTCGGCTATCACCATCAGGCATCGGGTATCGCTATCGCGCCGTCTTTTGCATCTGCGCGCGAAATGGAAAAATTGCGGCCGCCGGGTTTCGAACCGGCGACCTCTCGCTTCTTCGCGCAGGTGCATAGCGGCGCTGTGCAGCCGGCGCGCAGGGGCATGGCGTAATACTATGCGCAAGGCGCCATATGCGCTGCGCCTAAAAAGGCTGCTCGCACATTGGTCACCTTCATACAAGCTGCGCAGGGGCTGCGCGAGTGGGCTTACCTCCCCCGCCGGGGCCGGGGGCAGGCGTCACATGCGGGCGGGCTGCAATGGGCGTATACGCTTGCAGGGGTATGCTTGCAGGGCTATGCTTGCAGGGGTATGCTTGCAGGGCTATGCTTGCAGGGCTATGCTTGCAAGGCTGTGCTTGCAAGGCTATGCTTGCAGGGCTATGCTTGCAGGAGTATGCTTGCAGGGGTATGGGCGGCCGTCATGCGGGTACACACTTGTATGGTTGCGGGCCCATGGGTCGGAGGCCCACGGGTCAGTGGCCCAGGGGTCGGAGGCGCAGGGGTCAGTGGCCCACGGGTCGGAGGCCCACGGGTCGTAGGCGGACGGGTCGGAGGTGTCGCACGGGTCGGAGGCCCATGGGTCGGAGGCCCAGGGGTCGGAGGCCTATGCGGTGCGATGTCAGTTATGCGGTGCGGTGCCACCTAAGCGGCTATGCGGTGCGATGTCACCTATGTGGTGCAGTGTCGCCTATGTGGTTATGCGGTGCGATGTCACCTATGTGGTGCGCTGCCGCCTATGAGCCTATGTGGTGCGATGTGACCTATGCGGTGCGGTGCTGCCTATGCGCGTATGCGGTGCGGTGCCGTTTCTGCTCCTATGTGGTGCGATGTCACCTATGCGGTGCGGTGTCGCCTATGCGCCTATGTGGTGCGATGTCACCTATGCGGTGCGATGTCACGTATGTGGTGCGCTGCCGCCTATGTGCCTATGCGGTGCGATGTCACCTATGCGGTGCGGTGCTGCCTATGCGGCTATGCGGTGCGATGTCAGCTATGCCGTGCGCTGCTGCCTATGTGCCGATGCGGTGTGGTGCCACTTTTATGCTTGCGGGGGTGTGCTTGCTGGGTTATGAGAATGGTGAGGGATTGTGTGATGAAATATCGCCTATGCGGTGCGATGGCACCTATGCGGTGCGGTGCTGCCTATGTGCCTATGCGGTGCGATGTCAGCTATGCGGTGCGCTGCCGCCTATGTGCGTATGCGGTGCGGTGCCTATGTGGTGCGATGTCACCTATGTGGTGCAGTGCCATGTACGTGCTTATCAGGTGCAGTGCTAGCTACGTGCTTATGTAGTACCACATATGCACCTATGTGGAGCCACGTGGCGCTGAAGTGCGATGGGTGGCGCGTATGCGGTGCGATGTTGCCTATGCGGCTATGCAGTGCGGTGCCGCTTATGCGCCTATGCGGTGCGACGTCAGCTATGCGGTGCGGTGCCGCCTATGTGCTTATGCGGTGTGGTGCCACGTATATGCCTATGCGGTGCGGTGCCGCGTATCCGCCTATGCGGTGCGATGTTGCCTATGCGGTGCGGTGCCGCCTATGCGCCTATGCGGTGCGATGTCACCTATGCGGTGCGCTGCCGCCTATGTGGCTATGTGGTGTGGTGCCGCTTATGTGCGTATGTGGTGCAATGTCACTTATGCGGGGCCATCTACGTGCTTATGAGGTGCAGTGCTAGGTACGTGCTCGTGTAGTAGCACGTACGCGCCTATGCGGTGCGACGTCAGCTATGCGGTGCGGTGCCGCCTATGTGCTTATGCGGTGTGGTGCCACGTATACGCCTATGCGGTGCGATGCTACCTATGTGGTGCGGTGCCACCTATGCGCGTATGCGGTGCGACGTCAGCTATGCGGTGTGGTGCCGCCTATGCGCGTATGCGGTGCGATGGCGCCTATGTGGTGCACTGCCGCCCATGCGCCTATGCGGTGCGGTGCCGCCTATGCGGTGCGACGTTTGCTATGCGGTGCGCTGCCGCCTATGCGCCTATGCGGTGCGATGTCAGCTATGCGGTGTATGCGCCTATGCGGTGTATGCGCCTATGCGGTGTGGTGCGCCTATGCGGTGTATGCGCCTATGCGGTGCGATGTCACCTATGCGGTGCGGTGCCGCCTATGCGCCTATGCGGTGCGGTGCCGCCTATGCGGTGCGACGTTAGCTATGCGCCTATGCGGTGCGATGTCACCTATGCGGTGCGCTGCCGCCTATGTGGCTATGTGGTGTGGTGCCGCTCGTGGATGGTGCCTATGTGCCTATGCGGTGTGGTGCGGTGTGATGCGGCGCCGCCTACCCGCCTATGTGATGCGGGTGCTCATGGGTGCCTACGTAGTGTCACCTGGGTGCTGCTAGATGCTAGCTACCTACTGCTACTGGCTACTGAGGGCGTGTTTTGGAAGCTCGCAGCAGTGTGCCCACTATTCCAATTTGTGCTCTGATGCTGATACATCTTGCGCACATACGTTTAGGAGGTATTAGGAGGTGTGGTGCCACGTATGCGCGTATGCGGTGCGATGCTACCTATGCGGTGCGGTGCGACGTGAGCTATGCGGTGTGGTGCCACGTATGCGCCTATGCGGTGCGATGTTGCCTATGCGGTGTGGTGCCACCTATGCGCGTATGCGGTGCGATGTCACCTATGCGGTGTGGTGCCACGTATGCGCCTATGCGCTGCGATGTCGCCTGTGCGGTGCGGTGCCGCCTATGTGCCTATGCGGTGCGATGTCGCCTGTACAGTGCGGTGCCGCCTATGCGCCTATGCGGTGCGATGGCACCTATGTGGTGCGCTGCCGCCTATGCACCTATGCGGTGTGGTGCCACGTACGCACCTATGTGGTGCCACTTATTTATGCGGCTATGTGGGTGTTGGTGGGTGATGCCTATGCGCCTATGCGGTGCAGTGGCACCTACTGGTATGTGCCTATGCGGTGTGGTGCGGTGTGATGCAGCGCCGCCTACCTGCCTATGTGATGCGGGTGCTCATGGGTGTGTGCGCGTGTGGTTGATGGCGTGCGCGAGGTTCCACTTGCCTTGTGCAGTGATGCTATCCACAGGGTGAAGCGGGCGCGTGCCTGGTGGGCGCTCTGATGCTGATAGGTTATGCGGCTATGTGTCAGCTGGGCGCACGTCTGGTGGGTGTTTGGCTATGCTGTGCTGGGTGTGCTCTTGGCCTATGAGGTATGTGCTGATGCGTCAGCTGGGTGCGCGGCTGTTGGCTGCTGTGATGCTGATAGGTTGTGTGGCTATTCATTTATGGTGCATTGGAAAAGGAATGGCATCAATCAGTTCAGTGGGCGGGTGCTGGCACTGTGCTGCATGTGCCAGTGGGTCACACTGTGTGTCAAGTGGGCGCGCGCCTGGTGGGCGCTCTGATGCTGATAGGTTGTGCGGCCATTCATTTAGGGCGCATTGCAAAAGGAATGGTTTCAATTGGCACAGTGGGCGGCCGCTGGCGGGGGCTGCAAGGCGGCAGGCAGCAGGTGTCAGCTATGGGGCTATCGTGCTATCGGGCGTCACCTATCAGGCGTCGGCTATCAGTATCAGGCGTCGGCTATCACCATCAGGCATTGGCTATCGCTATCGCGCTATCTTCTGCATCTGCGCGCGAAATGCAAAAAGTGCGGCCGCCGGGTTTCGAACCGGCGACCTCTCGCTTCTTCGCGCAGGTGCATAGCGGCGCCGCGCAGGCGCTGCGCAGCGGCATGGCAAATTGGCATTGGCATAGCTACACATGCAAGTCGCAAGGCTAGGGGCTGCTCGCACATTGGTCACCTTCATACCTCCCGGCGTCAGTATCAGGCGTCGGCTATCACCATCAGGCATTGGCTATCGCTATCGCGCTATCTTCTGCATCTGCGCGCGAAATGCAAAAAGTGCGGCCGCCGGGTTTCGAACCGGCGACCTCTCGCTTCTTCGCGCAGGTGCATAGCGGCGCCGCGCAGGCGCTGCGCAGCGGCATGGCAAATTGGCATTGGCATAGCTACACATGCAAGTCGCAAGGCTAGGGGCTGCTCGCACATTGGTCCAGAGATCGGTGGTTCGATTCCCCGGCCCCTCCCCGGTAGTTACCGGGTGCCCCACTTGTGGGCAAGTAGGTTTGTGGTTGAACCTGCTGGTCGAGGTTGTCGTTGATGGGGGTGGAGATACAGAGCTTATGACACGGTCAGGTGTCGTACCCCAGCGTCGGGGTCCTGTAACGCAAGGAATTTAATTTAAATTTGGTCGACGCACGCAAGGAATTTTTTTTTTTTTTGGTCACCTTCATACCTCCCGGGGGGAGGTAAGCACCTCCCCCCGGGAGGTATGAAGTCTCGATACCAGCTGCAACGTACATGTCCACTTTTGGTGGCGTCTAAAGACACCGGTTCGCGGGCAAGCCCCAAACCTTAAGGGACATCCGCTGTACGGATGACATCATCGCGGGCATAAGCGTAACAGGCCGTTGCCTGCCTTAACCCCATAAGCATCCATAGTCATGTATGTAACGGGCCCTTGCACGTTACATCATCCCCCTCCTAAATGGCTGGTCGTCCCGACAGCCAACCAACCCTACTTCCACCGCCACATAGAGTGGGAAAGCAGGGCATCCGGAACCCCGCTGATGGCAAATAGGTGGGTGAGGAACATAGCGAAGCGCATCGGCTTCTTGATTGCACGGCCGTGTCGTGTAATCATAGGCGCTCGTTGCGGCTCCGAGCCATCACTCGTCCCACGCGAACGTGCGGACTGAGATTGGGACTTCGTAGCATCTACATCTGCACCTTGATGAGCCCAGTAGTCGCGTAATAAATCGCCGCAGTTGGTCAGGTGTGCTTCGGGCTCCCACGAGTCGTACTCAGGACCCTGACCTTTCCAACGCATCAAATAGTACCGTACGGCTCGACGCTTCTCCTTCACAATCTTGTGAAGCAAGATTTGCTCGACCTCAAATTCCAGCTCACCATCGACTATCTCAGGTGGTGGAGGTACCTTAGCGCGACCACCGTCGTGGTACGGGCGAAGAAGTGACACATGAAACACGTTATGCAGCCGAACCGAAGGTGGAAGATCCAACCGGTACGCGACCTCGTTGATCTTTTCAGTTACCGCAAACGGCCCGATAAACCGAGGCAACAGCTTGCGCGGTCCCTCAAGTCGCATATGCTGCGTGCTCAGAAGGACTCGATCTCCAACAGACAGTCCCCTTGATGAGCGGCGCGTGTCAGCCCACTTCTTCATCCGATCACGAGCAGCACTTAAACATGCCTTAGCTCGTTCCAAAGCGCGTTGCATGTCCGTGGAAAAACGAACAGCAAGAGGGTTGGCCAGCTCGGCGCCCAGGTTTGCCCCTGGCGCGTCAGCATTTGCGCCTGCGAGCTCGGCGCCAAGGTTCGCACCATTGGCGACGGCCCTTGCACGTGTCTGGACCATACGTTCCCGCAGCGTACGAGTCCTCGCCTCCCCCAAATTGCGGACCAAATGGGAAGCAGGCGTAAGGGGTTCATAACCATACATCAACCGAAAAGGCGTAGTATGGGTGGATTCATGGACCGAGTTGTTAATGGCAAACTCAGCCATCGGTGAGAAACGAGACCAAGAGGCAGGGTCGCCGGCTACATAATGCCGCAACATATCCTCGAGGACACGATTAATACGCTCCGTTTGGCCATCCGTCTGTGGGTGGTAAGCGGAACTATGACGTACGTCAATGCCGTACCCAGCGTACAACGACTCCGTAAAGGCAGCCGTAAACGTGGGATCACGATCACTGACCACAATCAGTGGCAACCCATAGGAGCACACTATTGTGTTAAAGAAGATTTCAGCAGCACCGACGGAATCGATGTTGGCCGAACATGGGACAAAGCGTACCATCTTAGTAAGCTTGTCAACAAACACATAAATCGACGTGTTACCGTTGGGGTCCGGGGGTAAGTCGGTGATGAAATCCATTGTAACCACAGACCATTTCTGATCTGGAAGTGGCAACGGAAGAAGCATACCGCCCGGGAGCGACGAACTCGCCTTAACCCGTTGGCAACTGTCACATGAGCGAACAAAGTCGCTAACCGTACGACGCATCCGTGGCCACCAGAAGTGCCTCCGCGCCAACTGAAGCGTTTTGGTAACGCCTGTATGGCCTGCTAACGGATGGTCATGACATAAGCGGAGAACAGTTGCGCGCAGCTCCTTATAATCTGGAACCACCATCGCATCTCCAAGGAACCAAAAGCCATGAGCTTGCGTCACGCCAACTGCCTTTCGAACGTTCGCAGCCTCGGTCGTGTCAGCAAACCAGGGATCATGACCATACCCTTCTTGAACCGTCTCTTCGAACTTAGGAAAAGAGCTGGAGAGCTCTGCGGCGGCACCCGGGAAGGAGGTTAATTCCCCCAACCGCCGAGCACTAATCGTCATTACTGTTGCCACTTGGACTTCGACGTGTCCCGGAAGACGAGACAACGGATCCGCTGGGTTACAGCGTCCCGCGCGATACTGCCAGTCGAAATCAAAGGACTCCAGAAACTCCGACCACCGCGCCTGTCGTCGAGAGAGAAGATTTTTCCGGCGCATGGCAGTGTTGGGTTCGTGGTCCGTAACGACCGTGAACTTGACACCTTCAAGATAACATCGCCACAATTTGAGAGCATGCACAACAGCGAGTAGTTCACGCTCTGTGGTCACATAGTTGCGCTCCGCAGGAATTAGCTTTCGACTTTCAAAAGCCACAGGCCTGCCATGTTGGAGCAGAATTGCACCTAGCGCAAAATCACTGGCATCCGCAATGACCTCAAAAGGCTCGCGCGGATTTGGCAGCGCTAGCACAGGTGCCGTTGTGAGAGCTTCCTTAATCCGTCGGAAAGCCTCGTCACATGTTTCCGTCCAGTCCCACCTAACTTTCGGCGAAAGGAGGTTCGTCAGCGATGCAGCCATCGCCGCATACGCCCGTATGAACTTCCTAAAGTAGTTAGCGAGACCTAGGAAGGCACGTAGTTCGGATACGTTCGTGGGGACAGACCACTCCTGAACGATAGCGGTCTTCCGTGGGTCAGGCCGTACCCCGTCGGCCGACACGATGTGTCCCAAGAAGGTAACCGAAGGCTTAAAGAATTCGCACTTAGGCAGCTTGCAGTAAAACTGATGCTGCTCTAATCGCTCCAGGACCGTGCGTAAATGTTCCACGTGTTCCTCAGCGGAGTGCGAGAAAATCAAGATGTCATCCAAATATACGACGACGTACGGCAAGCCTTGCAAAGCCGCATTCATCGCAGACTGGAAGACAGCTGGTGCGTTCGTTAACCCAAACGGCATAACTTTGTACTGATAATGCCCGAAAGGAGTACGAAACGCAGTTCGCTCGATATCACTAGGCGGTAACCGAATCTGGTGGTACCCCTGTGTCAGGTCGAGGGAACTAAACACTTTCGCTCCGCGCAGTCGATCGAGTAAATCGTCTATCCGTGGTAACGGGTAACGGTTTTTAATCGTAACGTTATTGACAGCACGGTTATCAACGCACATCCGAAGCGTACCGTCCTTCTTTTTAACGAATAGGACCGGAGCACCGAACGGCGAACATGACGGTTCGATAAAGCCTTTTGCCAACAGGTCCGTAATTTGCCGTTGCATCTCCTCTTGTTCGGGCAGCGAATATCGAAACATACGCTGTGCCGGAGGACGAGCACCCGGTTCTAACGGTACAACTGAAGGCAGGCCCCTATCAGGTGGTAACTTTGCGGGCAACTGATCCGGAAATAGGTGTTCCTTTTCCAGCAACAAGGCCCTTAACCGCAGATCCGCAGGCGTATCGCCGCGCACGGCTTCACGTACCTTACGTGCGAATGCGGTTTCAATGACAGGCGGCGGCGCCTCGCCTCCCCCCGGTTCCGAAGGCACCTCCAGAGCTGAGACCTCGGTAACCATGCAAAGGAAAGCCACATCGCCGTCTTCATACGCCTGAATCAGCGAACATTGAGCAGGATCATAAGGGGTTGGTGGAGGCTGCGGCACAGGCTCAAAAGGACCATTACGCAACACAGGCCGTCGCGGCAAGCGCGTAAGGCGAGCGACACGATGGTACAAGTCAAGCACAGCACCCGTAGCCTGCACCCAAGGATCCCCAAGGATAAGATCAAAATTGGGCGCAAGATCAACCACAGCGCACTGCAAGCGTGCCTTATAACCTTGCAGGCGAACATGAACTGTGGCAAATCCTGTCAATGGTACATGCTGACCATTACCCATAGCGAGGTGGGGAACAACAGTCGACGCATCAGGCGGTTGTATGTGCAACCCTACACGGCGAGCAAAACCCGTGCTTAGCAGATGAGCCGGCTGGCAACCCGTGTCGATGAGAATGGTCGCCTCCTTGTGGCACACAGCTCCTGCAAACTGCATGACCAAGCTGGGAGAAACAGTGAACGGAACAGGCATGGCAGCGCAAACAGCAGCATCCTGATGCTGTACGGGAGGGTCATACCAAAACTCCATACCGTACGGCACCCCGTTCACACGTGTTGGAGCACTACCTTTCACCTTAGCAGCAGTGAACAAGTGATACCCTGCATGAAACTCGTGCAGCTTTTGCATGCCCACAAGCAACGGTCGCCACCGCGCGTGAACCCACTTGGGCAACAGAAAGCCGCCTGAAGTGGTAGCCGGTGCGAACGTTTTGCAACGCAGGTAGTGACGCAGGAACTCCTCAATGCGAGCCCGTGGTGGGTGCATCCAAACATGATGCCCTGCGCAACTATCATGCAAGAAGCTAGTGGTAGGCGAGCTAAACTTCGGACACATAGCATTGGACCCGTCATCGGATGCGCATGCGTCCCAAGTGAAATGCCGACCTGTTAACCGCTGCAATTGCTGGAACTCAGGCTTGCGAATGGTATGCTCGGGCGGTACGGGAACAGCTGCGACTGGCATAGAACTGTTCGTCTTAGCGTTACACGTGCGCCCTGCTGGCGCCTCCAACGCACGAGCAGTCGTAGCCGAGTCCAGGTTTTGTCGTACACGCTGTACATCCTTCTTAGTCGCAACCTCGTCTCGCAACGGTTGATCCGAACTAACGGTCAAAACAGGTGCATTCCTTGCTCCCTCCGTACATATGCGCCCAGAAGTCACGCGTCCAGACGCCGACTCTTTTGGCAGCAAAACATCAGCATCGCCTTGCACAGCCTCAGAAGCTGCCGCAAACGAGCTTGAAACACATAAGCCCCGCGTACACGGCATAGTCCCGTCATCGCCGTGGGGTGGGTCCAAACCCATGCAAGGCACCTCACGTCAGGGCTTCTGACGCTCGTAGAAAAAGAACTCTCCGCGCGCAAACTTGCCATCAGCCTGCGAGCAGTCTTGCGCAAAATGCCGATCCGACTCGCAAAGCAGGCACAGCTTACGCTCCTTCAAGGCCTCGATCTCGGCCCCGGTACGCCCCTTAATCCAAATGGTCTTGGCGGCGGCCGTAGGACGACGAAATCGTGCACTGAGGGGGATACGCTCTGGCATGCCTGACCCTTTCGGCTTCTTGGCGGGGTGTTGCAAGCTCCCACCAGAGGGCCGTTCACGACCGACAGAAACAGAGCGTCCCGAACCGGAGCCACTAGCACCCGATCCCGATGCACCACCCTTCGCCCCTCCCGCAGCGAGCGTCTTCACCTCTGCTGCGAAGTTCTTGAGGTGTGCTAGGAACGCCTTCAGGTCCGTCCACTCCTTCTTGTCCGTGGAGCGGTCGTACATGAAGCGGTCCTTCAAAGCGTCCGGCGCAAGGTCCACGAGCAGATAGACGAAAAGAGCGTCAGGTGTCTTGGCCGGAAGCTCGCGCTTCAAGTCAGTGACCAACTGAACCGCCTCGTCCACTGTCCGGAACGGCTTCGCCGACTTGAGCCGGCGGATGCCGTTATAGACCGATGCACCCTCGGCCGTCGTAATATAAGCCTTGAACCAATCCTTGAGCCACGACATGTTGGGAATGACCGGTGGGTCCAGCGCCGCAACCGCCTCCCTCAAATCAATAACAGTCTGTGGCGGGGAAAACTGTAGGAACCGAATCAATTGGCACAGTGGGCGGCCGCTGGCGGGGGCTGCAAGGCGGCAGGCAGCAGGTGTCAGCTATGGGGTTATCGTGCTCTATCGGGCGTCACCTATCAGGCGTCGGCTATCGGTATCAGGCGTCGGCTATCACCATCAGGCATCGGGTATCGCTATCGCGCCGTCTTTTGCATCTGCGCGCGAAATGGAAAAATTGCGGCCGCCGGGTTTCGAACCGGCGACCTCTCGCTTCTTCGCGCAGGTGCATAGCGGCGCTGTGCAGCCGGCGCGCAGGGGCATGGCGTAATACTATGCGCAAGGCGCCATATGCGCTGCGCCTAAAAAGGCTGCTCGCACACGAAAAGAGCGTCAGGTGTCTTGGCCGGAAGCTCGCGCTTCAAGTCAGTGACCAACTGAACCGCCTCGTCCACTGTCCGGAACGGCTTCGCCGACTTGAGCCGGCGGATGCCGTTATAGACCGATGCACCCTCGGCCGTCGTAATATAAGCCTTGAACCAATCCTTGAGCCACGACATGTTGGGAATGACCGGTGGGTCCAGCGCCGCAACCGCCTCCCTCAAATCAATAACAGTCTGTGGCGGGGAAAACTGTAGGAACCGAATCAATTGGCACAGTGGGCGGCCGCTGGCGGGGGCTGCAAGGCGGCAGGCAGCAGGTGTCAGCTATGGGGTTATCGTGCTCTATCGGGCGTCACCTATCAGGCGTCGGCTATCGGTATCAGGCGTCGGCTATCACCATCAGGCATCGGGTATCGCTATCGCGCCGTCTTTTGCATCTGCGCGCGAAATGGAAAAATTGCGGCCGCCGGGTTTCGAACCGGCGACCTCTCGCTTCTTCGCGCAGGTGCATAGCGGCGCTGTGCAGCCGGCGCGCAGGGGCATGGCGTAATACTATGCGCAAGGCGCCATATGCGCTGCGCCTAAAAAGGCTGCTCGCACATTGGGGTGGGTAGCTTAGCTGCTAAAGCCCGGCCTTACTCGGCAGGAGATCCAGAGTTCAAGTCCTGGCCCCCCCACCCAAACCGCCACCCATTTCCGGGGGGGTAAACGGAAGTACTGGCACGGGGACCTGCGACTTCCGTAACAGGGGCGTGTATGGCCCTGCCAACCGGGTGAGAGCCCCGGACCCCAACCCAACAACTTTAGGGGGGTTCGTCTAATTGGTTAAGACACTGGCATTCTGTCCAGAGATCGGTGGTTCGATTCCCCGGCCCCTCCCCGGTAGCTACCGGGTGCCCCACTTGTGGGCAAGTAGGTTTGTGGTTGAACCTGCTGGTCGAGGTTGTCGTTGATGGGGGTGGAGATACAGAGCTTATGACACGGTCAGGTGTCGTACCCCAGCGTCGGGGTCCTGTAACGCAAGGAATTTTTAATTTTTGGTCACCTTCATGCCCACAAGCAACGGTCGCCACCGCGCGTGAACCCACTTGGGCAACAGAAAGCCGCCTGAAGTGGTAGCCGGTGCGAACGTTTTGCAACGCAGGTAGTGACGCAGGAACTCCTCAATGCGAGCCCGTGGTGGGTGCATCCAAACATGATGCCCTGCGCAACTATCATGCAAGAAGCTAGTGGTAGGCGAGCTAAACTTCGGACACATAGCATTGGACCCGTCATCGGATGCGCATGCGTCCCAAGTGAAATGCCGACCTGTTAACCGCTGCAATTGCTGGAACTCAGGCTTGCGAATGGTATGCTCGGGCGGTACGGGAACAGCTGCGACTGGCATAGAACTGTTCGTCTTAGCGTTACACGTGCGCCCTGCTGGCGCCTCCAACGCACGAGCAGTCGTAGCCGAGTCCAGGTTTTGTCGTACACGCTGTACATCCTTCTTAGTCGCAACCTCGTCTCGCAACGGTTGATCCGAACTAACGGTCAAAACAGGTGCATTCCTTGCTCCCTCCGTACATATGCGCCCAGAAGTCACGCGTCCAGACGCCGACTCTTTTGGCAGCAAAACATCAGCATCGCCTTGCACAGCCTCAGAAGCTGCCGCAAACGAGCTTGAAACACATAAGCCCCGCGTACACGGCATAGTCCCGTCATCGCCGTGGGGTGGGTCCAAACCCATGCAAGGCACCTCACGTCAGGGCTTCTGACGCTCGTAGAAAAAGAACTCTCCGCGCGCAAACTTGCCATCAGCCTGCGAGCAGTCTTGCGCAAAATGCCGATCCGACTCGCAAAGCAGGCACAGCTTACGCTCCTTCAAGGCCTCGATCTCGGCCCCGGTACGCCCCTTAATCCAAATGGTCTTGGCGGCGGCCGTAGGACGACGAAATCGTGCACTGAGGGGGATACGCTCTGGCATGCCTGACCCTTTCGGCTTCTTGGCGGGGTGTTGCAAGCTCCCACCAGAGGGCCGTTCACGACCGACAGAAACAGAGCGTCCCGAACCGGAGCCACTAGCACCCGATCCCGATGCACCACCCTTCGCCCCTCCCGCAGCGAGCGTCTTCACCTCTGCTGCGAAGTTCTTGAGGTGTGCTAGGAACGCCTTCAGGTCCGTCCACTCCTTCTTGTCCGTGGAGCGGTCGTACATGAAGCGGTCCTTCAAAGCGTCCGGCGCAAGGTCCACGAGCAGATAGACGAAAAGAGCGTCAGGTGTCTTGGCCGGAAGCTCGCGCTTCAAGTCAGTGACCAACTGAACCGCCTCGTCCACTGTCCGGAACGGCTTCGCCGACTTGAGCCGGCGGATGCCGTTATAGACCGATGCACCCTCGGCCGTCGTAATATAAGCCTTGAACCAATCCTTGAGCCACGACATGTTGGGAATGACCGGTGGGTCCAGCGCCGCAACCGCCTCCCTCAAATCAATAACAGTCTGTGGCGGGGAAAACTGTAGGAACCGAATCAATTGGCACAGTGGGCGGCCGCTGGCGGGGGCTGCAAGGCGGCAGGCAGCAGGTGTCAGCTATGGGGTTATCGTGCTCTATCGGGCGTCACCTATCAGGCGTCGGCTATCGGTATCAGGCGTCGGCTATCACCATCAGGCATCGGGTATCGCTATCGCGCCGTCTTTTGCATCTGCGCGCGAAATGGAAAAATTGCGGCCGCCGGGTTTCGAACCGGCGACCTCTCGCTTCTTCGCGCAGGTGCATAGCGGCGCTGTGCAGCCGGCGCGCAGGGGCATGGCGTAATACTATGCGCAAGGCGCCATATGCGCTGCGCCTAAAAAGGCTGCTCGCACATTGGTCACCTTCTTACCTCCCCCCGGGAGGTAAGAAGGTCCCGATGCACCACCCTTCGCCCCTCCCGCAGCGAGCGTCTTCACCTCTGCTGCGAAGTTCTTGAGGTGTGCTAGGAACGCCTTCAGGTCCGTCCACTCCTTCTTGTCCGTGGAGCGGTCGTACATGAAGCGGTCCTTCAAAGCGTCCGGCGCAAGGTCCACGAGCAGATAGACGAAAAGAGCGTCAGGTGTCTTGGCCGGAAGCTCGCGCTTCAAGTCAGTGACCAACTGAACCGCCTCGTCCACTGTCCGGAACGGCTTCGCCGACTTGAGCCGGCGGATGCCGTTATAGACCGATGCACCCTCGGCCGTCGTAATATAAGCCTTGAACCAATCCTTGAGCCACGACATGTTGGGAATGACCGGTGGGTCCAGCGCCGCAACCGCCTCCCTCAAATCAATAACAGTCTGTGGCGGGGAAAACTGTAGGAACCGAATCAATTGGCACAGTGGGCGGCCGCTGGCGGGGGCTGCAAGGCGGCAGGCAGCAGGTGTCAGCTATGGGGTTATCGTGCTCTATCGGGCGTCACCTATCAGGCGTCGGCTATCGGTATCAGGCGTCGGCTATCACCATCAGGCATCGGGTATCGCTATCGCGCCGTCTTTTGCATCTGCGCGCGAAATGGAAAAATTGCGGCCGCCGGGTTTCGAACCGGCGACCTCTCGCTTCTTCGCGCAGGTGCATAGCGGCGCTGTGCAGCCGGCGCGCAGGGGCATGGCGTAATACTATGCGCAAGGCGCCATATGCGCTGCGCCTAAAAAGGCTGCTCGCACATTGGTCACCTTCATACCTCCCGGGGGGAGGTAAGCACCTCCCGGGGGGAGGTAAGCACCTCCCGGGGGGAGGTAAGCACAAGCTGCGCAGGGGCTGCGCGAGTGGGCTTACCTCCCCCGCCGGGGCCGGGGGCAGCCGTCACATGCGGGCGGGCCGCAATGGGCGTATACGCTTGCAGGCTTATGCTTGCAGAGGTATGCTTGCAGAGCTATGCTTGCAGAGCTATGCTTGCAGAGCTATGCTTGCAGGAGTAGGCCCACGGGTCAGTGGCCCACGGGTCGGAGGTGTCGCACGGGTCGGAGGCCCACGGGTCGGAGGCGCACGGGTCGGAGGCGTATGTGCTGCGATGTGAGTTATGCGGTGCAGTGCCACCTATGCGCGTATGCGGTGCGATGTCACCTATGTGGTGCGGTGCCGCCTATGAGGCTATGTGGTGCGATGTCACCTATGCGGTGCGGTGCCACCTATGCATCTATGGAGTGCGACGTCAGCTATGCGGTGCGCTGCCGCCTATGTGCGTATGCGGTGCGGTGCGATGTTGCCTATGCGGTGTGGTGTCACCTATGCGCCTCTGCGGTGCGGTGCCGCCTATGCGGTGCGGTGCCGCCTATGCGCCTATGCGGTGCGATGTTGCCTGTACGGTGAGGTGCGGTGCCACGTATGTGCCTATGCAGTGCCGCCTATGCGCCTATGCGGTGCCACCTATGCGCCTATGCGGTGCCACCTATGCATCTATGGAGTGCGACGTCAGCTATGCGGTGCGCTGCCGCCTATGTGCGTATGCGGTGTGGTGCCACGTATGCGCCTATGCGGTGCAATGTTACCTATGCGGTGCGGTGCCACCTATGCGCCTATGCGGTGCGGTGCCGCCTATGCGGTGCGGTGCCGCCTATGCGCCTACCTATGCGCCTATGCGGGATATATTCCATTAGAGTGTATGTACACGCATTACGATCGATCGAAATCAGGTGTGTAAGCTGATGTAGGCCGTGCACCCATATCTGGATCCAGGTCGTTTGTTTGTGCACGCAGTTTGACGTCATTCCTACCGCTAATAGAGATAACACAGTGTGACATGTTTGTAATGTAGGATGGTAATAGATATAACCAATTGCGAGCAGGACTTTACCGGCTGTGTACAGCGAAGCCCAGTAGATGGAAGTGTAATGTTGAAGATAGGTAGCGAATACTGCTGCGCAGTATATGCATAGTCCGCCCAGTTGATTTGTTGTTGAAAGCCATTGTCGTGGCCGGAAGGAGTACTGTTTGCGCCAATGTGAAGCTGCCCAGAAGTGACGCCCTAATCGTGGCTTAAGGTTGCCTAATGTGTAGGTTGTGTCAATGATTCTGGAGTGTTTGTATGCATATCCGATTATTAAGGTGGCCGTAATAGCTAGTAGGATGGTGCACAATTTTCTGCCATTTCTCAAGCGCTGTGCGTGTTGCATGATTTTGCTATGCCTGCTTAAATGTGATAGTATTAATTGTGCTATCGCGTGTGGGCTATTGTTATGTGGCGTTCGAGTCGCTTTGTATAGGATGGGCGTATTATGGAAGTGTATACGTGTGGTTGTCGCGTGTCGCCTGTTGGCTGCATGGAAGTAGCAAGTAATGCTATTGTACTTGTCGCCTGTTGGGCGCTGTGATGCTGATAGGTTGTGTGGCTATTCATTTATGGTGCATTGGAAAAGGAATGGCATCAATCAGCTCAGTGGGCGGCTCTGTGTCAGCTGGGCGCTGGGGCTATCGTGCTGTCGGGCGCTATCAGCCATCAGGCTATCGCGCCTATGCGGTGCGATGTCAGCTATGCGGTGTATGCGCTGCTAGATGCTAGCTACCTACTGGCCTATGAGCTATGTGCTGATGGGCTTTGGGCGTGTGCTGGGTGGGTGAGACTGTGTGTCTTCCTGCACTGGGTGTCAGCTGGGTGCGCGGCTGTTGGCTGCTGTGATGCTGATAGGTTGTGTGGCTATTCATTTATGGTGCATTGGAAAAGGAATGGCATCAATCAGCTCAGTGGGCGGGTGCTGGCACTGTGCTGCATGTGCCAGTGGGTCACACTGTGTGTCAAGTGGGCGCGCGCCTGGTGGGCGCTCTGATGCTGATAGGTTGTGCGGCCATTCATTTAGGGCGCATTGCAAAAGGAATGGCTTGAATTGGCACAGTGGGCGGCCGCTGGCGGGGGCTGCAAGGCGGCAGGCAGCAGGTGTCAGCTATGGGGCTATCGTGCTATCGGGCGTCACCTATCAGGCGTCGGCTATCAGTATCAGGCGTTGGCTATCACCATCAGGCATCGGGTATCGCTATCGCGCTGTGGGCTTTGGGCGTGTGCTGGGTGGGTGAGACTGTGTGTCTTCCTGCACTGGGTGTCAGCTGGGTGCGCGGCTGTTGGCTGCTGTGATGCTGATAGGTTGTGTGGCTATTCATTTATGGTGCATTGGAAAAGGAATGGCATCAATCAGGTCAGTGGGCGGGTGCTGGCACTGTGCTGCATGTGCCAGTGGGTCACACTGTGTGTCAAGTGGGCGCGCGCCTGGTGGGCGCTGTGATGCTGATAGGTTGTGTGGCTATTCATTTATGGTGCATTGGAAAAGGAATGGCATCAATCAGCTCAGTGGGCGGCTCTGTGTCAGCTGGGCGCTGGGGCTATCGTGCTGTCGGGCGCTATCAGCCATCAGGCTATCGCGCCTATGCGGTGCGATGTCAGCTATGCGGTGTATGCGCTGCTAGATGCTAGCTACCTACTGGCCTATGAGCTATGTGCTGATGGGCTTTGGGCGTGTGCTGGGTGGGTGAGACTGTGTGTCTTCCTGCACTGGGTGTCAGCTGGGTGCGCGGCTGTTGGCTGCTGTGATGCTGATAGGTTGTGTGGCTATTCATTTATGGTGCATTGGAAAAGGAATGGCATCAATCAGCTCAGTGGGCGGGTGCTGGCACTGTGCTGCATGTGCCAGTGGGTCACACTGTGTGTCAAGTGGGCGCGCGCCTGGTGGGCGCTCTGATGCTGATAGGTTGTGCGGCCATTCATTTAGGGCGCATTGCAAAAGGAATGGCTTGAATTGGCACAGTGGGCGGCCGCTGGCGGGGGCTGCAAGGCGGCAGGCAGCAGGTGTCAGCTATGGGGCTATCGTGCTATCGGGCGTCAGCTATCAGGCGTCGGCTATCAGTATCAGGCGTTGGCTATCACCATCAGGCATCGGGTATCGCTATCGCGCTGTGGGCTTTGGGCGTGTGCTGGGTGGGTGAGACTGTGTGTCTTCCTGCACTGGGTGTCAGCTGGGTGCGCGGCTGTTGGCTGCTGTGATGCTGATAGGTTGTGTGGCTATTCATTTATGGTGCATTGGAAAAGGAATGGCATCAATCAGGTCAGTGGGCGGGTGCTGGCACTGTGCTGCATGTGCCAGTGGGTCACACTGTGTGTCAAGTGGGCGCGCGCCTGGTGGGCGCTCTGATGCTCATAGGTTGTGCGGCCATTCATTTAGGGCGCATTGCAAAAGGAATGGCTTGAATTGGCACAGTGGGCGGCCGCTGGCGGGGGCTGCAAGGCGGCAGGCAGCAGGTGTCAGCTATGGGGCTATCGTGCTATCGGGCGTGACCTATCAGGCGTCGGCTATCAGTATGAGGTGTCACCATCAGGCATCGGGTATCGCGATAGCGCTGTCTTTTGCATCTGCGCGCGAAATGCAAAAATTGCGGCCGCCGGGTTTCGAACCGGCGACCTCTCGCTTCTTCGCGCAGGTGCATAGCGGCGCTGTGCAGGCGGCGCGCAGGGGCATGGCGCAATACTATGCGCAAGGCGCCATATGCGCTGCGCCTAAAAAGGCTGCTCGCACATTGGTCACCTTCATACAAGCTGCGCAGGGGCTGCGCGAGTGGGCTTACCTCCCCCGCCGGGGCCGGGGGCAGCCGTGACATGCGGGCGGGCTGCAATGGGCGTACGCTTGCAGGCTTATGCTTGCAGGGCTATGCTTGCAGGGCTATGCTTGCAGGGCTATGCTTGCAGGGCTATGCTTGCAAGGCTGTGCTTGCAAGGCTATGCTTGCAGGGCTATGCTTGCAGGAGTATGCTTGCAGGGGTATGGGCGGCCGTCATGCGGGTACACACTTTTATGGTTGCGGGCCCATGGGTCGGAGGCCCACGGGTCAGTGGCCCAGGGGTCGGAGGCGCAGGGGTCAGTGGCCCACGGGTCGGAGGCCCACGGGTCGGAGGCCGACGGGTCGGAGGTGTCGCACGGGTCGGAGGCCCATGGGTCGGAGGCCCACGGGTCGGAGGCGTATGCGGTGCGATGTCAGTTATGCGGTGCGGTGCCGCCTAAGCGGCTATGCGGTGCGATGTCACCTATGTGGTGCAGTGTCGCCTATGTGGTTATGCGGTGCGATGTCAGCTATGTGGTGCGCTGCCGCCTATGAGCCTATGTGGTGCGATGTCACCTATGCGGTGCGGTGCTGCCTATGCGCGTATGCGGTGCGGTGCCGTTTCTGCTCCTATGTGGTGCGATGTCACCTATGCGGTGCGGTGTCGCCTATGCGCCTATGTGGTGCGATGTCACCTATGCGGTGCGATGTCACGTATGTGGTGCGCTGCCGCCTATGTGCCTATGCGGTGCGATGTCACCTATGCGGTGCAGTGCTGCCTATGCGGCTATGCGGTGCGACGTCAGCTATGCCGTGCGCTGCTGCCTATGTGCCGATGCGGTGTGGTGCCACTTTTATGCTTGCGGGGGTGTGCTTGCTGGGTTATGAGAATGGTGAGGGATTGTGTGATGAAATATCGCCTATGCGGTGCGATGGCACCTATGCGGTGCGGTGCTGCCTATGTGCCTATGCGGTGCGATGTCAGCTATGCGGTGCGCTGCCGCCTATGTGCGTATGCGGTGCGGTGCCTATGTGGTGCGATGTCACGTATGTGGTGCAGTGCCATGTACGTGCTTATCAGGTGCAGTGCTAGCTACGTGCTTATGTAGTACCACATATGCACCTATGTGGAGCCACGTGGCGCTGAAGTGCGATGGGTGGCGCGTATGCGGTGCGATGTTGCCTATGCGCCTATGCAGTGCGGTGCCGCTTATGCGCCTATGCGGTGCGACGTCAGCTATGCGGTGCGGTGCCGCCTATGTGCTTATGCGGTGTGGTGCCACGTATATGCCTATGCGGTGCGGTGCCGCGTATCCGCCTATGCGGTGCGATGTTGCCTATGCGGTGCGGTGCCGCCTATGCGCCTATGCGGTGCGATGTCACCTATGCGGTGCGCTGCCGCCTATGTGGCTATGTGGTGTGGTGCCGCTTATGTGCGTATGTGGTGCAATGTCACTTATGCGGGGCCATCTACGTGCTTATGAGGTGCAGTGCTAGGTACGTGCTCGTGTAGTGCCGCCTATGCGGTGCGACGTTTGCTATGCGGTGCGCTGCCGCCTATGCGCCTATGCGGTGCGATGTCAGCTATGCGGTGTATGCGCCTATGCGGTGTATGCGCCTATGCGGTGTGGTGCGCCTATGCGGTGTATGCGCCTATGCGGTGCGATGTCACCTATGCGGTGCGGTGCCGCCTATGCGCCTATGCGGTGCGGTGCCGCCTATGCGGTGCGACGTTAGCTATGCGCCTATGTGGTGCGATGTCACCTATGCGGTGCGCTGCCGCCTATGTGGCTATGTGGTGTGGTGCCGCTTATGTGGTTATGTGGTGCAATGTCACTTATGCGGGGCACGTATTAATGTGCGTATGTGGGTGCTCGTGGATGGTGCCTATGCGCCTATGCGGTGTGGTGCGGTGTGATGCGGCGCCGCCTACCCGCCTATGTGATGCGGGTGCTCATGGGTGCCTACGTAGTGTCACCTGGGTGCTGCTAGATGCTAGCTACCTACTGCTACTGGCTACTGAGGGCGTGTTTTGGAAGCTCGCAGCAGTGTGCCCACTATTCCAATTTGTGCTCTGATGCTGATACATCTTGCGCACATACGTTTAGGAGGTATTAGGAGGTGTGGTGCCACGTATGCGCGTATGCGGTGCGATGCTACCTATGCGGTGCGGTGCGACGTGAGCTATGCGGTGTGGTGCCACGTATGCGCCTATGCGGTGCGATGTTGCCTATGCGGTGTGGTGCCACCTATGCGCGTATGCGGTGCGATGTCACCTATGCGGTCTGGTGCCACGTATGCGCCTATGCGCTGCGATGTCGCCTGTGCGGTGCGGTGCCGCCTATGTGCCTATGCGGTGCGATGTCGCCTGTACAGTGCGGTGCCGCCTATGCGCCTATGCGGTGCGATGGCACCTATGTGGTGCGCTGCCGCCTATGCACCTATGCGGTGTGGTGCCACGTACGCACCTATGTGGTGCCACTTATTTATGCGGCTATGTGGGTGTTGGTGGGTGATGCCTATGCGCCTATGCGGTGCAGTGGCACCTACTGGTATGTGCCTATGCGGTGTGGTGCGGTGTGATGCAGCGCCGCCTACCTGCCTATGTGATGCGGGTGCTCATGGGTGTGTGCGCGTGTGGTTGATGGCGTGCGCGAGGTTCCACTTGCCTTGTGCAGTGATGCTATCCACAGGGTGAAGCGGGCGCGTGCCTGGTGGGCGCTCTGATGCTGATAGGTTATGCGGCTATGTGTCAGCTGGGCGCACGTCTGGTGGGTGTTCGGCTATGCTGTGCTGGGTGTGCTCTTGGCCTATGAGGTATGTGCTGATGCGTCAGCTGGGTGCGCGGCTGTTGGCTGCTGTGATGCTGATAGGTTGTGTGGCTATTCATTTATGGTGCATTGGAAAAGGAATGGCATCAATCAGTTCAGTGGGCGGGTGCTGGCACTGTGCTGCATGTGCCAGTGGGTCACACTGTGTGTCAGCTGGGTGCGCGGCTGTTGGCTGCTGTGATGCTGATAGGTTGTGTGGCTATTCATTTATGGTGCATTGGAAAAGGAATGGCATCAATCAGTTCAGTGGGCGGGTGCTGGCACTGTGCTGCATGTGCCAGTGGGTCACACTGTGTGTCAAGTGGGCGCGCGCCTGGTGGGCGCTCTGATGCTGATAGGTTGTGCGGCCATTCATTTAGGGCGCATTGCAAAAGGAATGGCTTCAATTGGCACAGTGGGCGGCCGCTGGCGGGGGCTGCAAGGCGGTGTCAGCTATGGGGCTATCGTGCTATCGGGCGCTCCATTTAGGGCGCATTGCAAAAGGAATGGCTTCAATTGGCACAGTGGGTGGCCGCTGGTGGGGGCTGCAAGGCGGCAGGCAGCAGGTGTCAGCTATGGGGCTATCGTGCTATCGGGCGTCACCTATCAGGCGTCGGTTATCAGTATCAGGCGTCGGCTATCACCATCAGGCATCGGCTATCGCTATCGCGCTGTCTTTTGCATCTGCGTGCCAAATGCAAAAAGTGCGGCCGCCGGGTTTCGAACCGGCGACCTCTCGCTTTTTCGCGCAGGTGCATAGCGGCGCCGCGCAGGCGCTGCGCAGCGGCATGGCGCAATGCTATGCGCAAGGCTACATAAGCGCTGCGCCTAAAAAGGCTGCTAGGACATTGGTCACCTTCATACAAGCTGCGCAGGGGCTGCGCGAGTGGGCTTACCTCCCCCGCCGGGGCCGGGGGCGGCCGTCACATGCGGGCGGGCCGCAATGGGCGTACGCTTGCAGGCTTATGCTTGCAGGGCTGTGCTTGCAGGGCTATGCTTGCAGGGCTATGCTTGCAGGGCTATGCTTGCAGAGCTATGCTTGCAGGGCTATGCTTGCAGGAGTAGGCCCATGGGTCGGAGGCCCAGGGGTCAGTGGCCGACGGGTCGGAGGCCCACGGGTCGGAGGTGTCGTACGGGTCGGAGGCCCAGGGGTCGGAGGCCCACGGGTCGGAGGCGCCGCATTATGCGGTGCAGTGCCGCCTATGCGCCTATGCGGTGCGATGTCACCTATGTGGTGCAGTGTCACCTATGCGGTGCGGTGCTGCCTATGCGTGTATGCGGTGCGGTGCCGTTTGTGCTCCTATGTGGTGCGATGTCACCTATGCGGTGCGGTGTTGCCTATGCGCCTATGTGGTGCGACGTCACCTATGCGGTGCGATGTCAGCTATGTGGTGCGCTGCCGCGTATGCGCCTATGCGGTGCGATGTCACGTATGCGGTGCGGTGCTGCCTATGTGCCTATGCGGTGCGACGTCAGCTATGCCGTGCGCTGCTGCCTATGTGCCGATGCGGTGTGGTGCCACTTTTATGCTTGCGGGGGTGTGCTTGCTGGGTTATGAGAGCGGTGCCACCTATGCGCGTATGCGGTGCGACGTCAGCTATGCGGTGTGGTGCCGCCTATGCGCCTATGCGGTGCGATGGCGCCTATGTGGTGCACTGCCGCCTATGCGGTGCGGTGCCGCCTATGCGGTGCGACGTTTGCTATGCGGTGCGCTGCCGCCTATGCGGCTATGCAGTGCGGTGCCGCTTATGCGCCTATGCGGTGCGATGTCAGGTATGCGGTGCAGTGCCGCCTATGCGCCTATGCGGTGCGATGTGACCTATGCGGTGCGCTGCTGCCTATGTGGCTATGTGGTGCGGTGCCGCTTATGTGCCTATGTGGTGCAATGTCACTTATGCGGGGCCATCTACGTGCTTATGAGGTGCAGTGCTAGGTACGTGCTATGTGGTGCGACGTCAGCTATGCGGTGCGGTGCCGCCTATGTGCTTATGCGGTGTGGTGCCACGTATACGCCTATGCGGTGCGGTGCCGCCTATGCGGCAATGCGGTGCGATGTTGCCTATGCGGTGCGGTGCCGCCTGTGCGCCTATGCGGTGCGATGTGACCTATGCGGTGCGCTGCCGCCTATGCGCCTATGTGGTGTGGTGCCGCCTACGTGCCTATGTGGTGCAGTGTCACGTATGCACGTATGTGCCTATGCGGTGCGGTGCCGCCTATGTGCCAATGTGGTGTGGTGCGGTGCGACGTCAGCTATGCGGTGCGCTGCGGCCTATGTGCCTATGCGGTGTGGTGCCACGTATGCGCCTATGCGGTGCGATGCTATCTATGCGGTGCGGTGCCGCCTATGCGCCTATGCGCTGCGATGTCACCTATGTTGTGCGGTGTCGCCTATGCGCCTGTGCGGTGCCGCCTATGCGCCTATGAGCTGCAATGTCGCCTATGCGGTGCAGTGCCACGTACATGCTAGGGCGTGTGCTACTGCTGCATAGTCCAGGACACCTGTTTGGGCGTGTGCTGGGTGGGTGACACTGTGTGTCTTCTTGCACTGGGTGTCAGCTGGGTGCGCGGGTGTTGGCTGCTGTGATGCTGATAGGTTGTGTGGCTATTCATTTATGGTGCATTGGAAAAGGAATGGCATCAATCAGCTCAGTGGGCGGGTGCTGGCAGTGTGCTGCATGTGCCAGTGGGTCACACTGTGTGTCAAGTGGGCGCGCGCCTGGTGGGCGCTCCGATGCTGATAGGTTGTGCGGCCATTCATTTAGGGCGCATTGCAAAAGGAATGGCTTCAATTGGCACAGTGGGCGGCCGCTGGCGGCAGGCAGCAGGTGTCAGCTATGGGGCTATCGTGCTATCGGGCGTCACCTATCAGGCGTCGGCTATCGGTATCAGGCGTCGGCTATCACCATCAGGCATCGGGTATCGCTATCGCGCTGTCTTTTGCATCTGCGCGCCAAATGCAAAAAGTGCGGCCGCCGGGTTTCGAACCGGCGACCTCTCGCTTTTTCGCGCAGGTGCATAGCGGCGCCGCGCAGGCGCTGCGCAGGGGCATGGCAACGTGGCATTGGCACCGCTACTCATGCACAGCGCAAGACCGCCCGATTGGTCACCTTCATACAAGCTGCGCAGGGGCTGCGCGAGTGGGCTTACCTCCCCCGCCGGGGCCGGGGGCAGCCGTCACATGCGGGCGGGCCGCAATGGGCGCACGCTTGCAGGGCTATGCTTGCAGGGCTATGCTTGCAGGGCTATGCTTGCAAGGCTATGCTTGCAAGGCTATGCTTGCAGGGCTATGCTTGCAGGAACAAGCAGGGTATGCTTGCAGGGGTATACTTGCCGCCTATGCGGTGCGGTGCCACCTATGCGCCTATGCGGTGCGACCGCCTATGTGCCTATGCGGTGCGATGCTACCTATGCGGTGCGGTGCCAGCTGTGCACCTATGCGGTGCGATGGCGCCTCTGCGGTGTGGTGCCACGTACGCGCCTATGCGGTGCGATGTCACCTATGCGGTGCGGTGCCACCTATGCGGTGCGGTGCCGCCTATGTGGTGCGGTGCCGCCTATGCGCCTATGCGGTGCGATGTGGCCTGTATGGTGAGGTGTGGCCACTTATGTGCCTATGCAGTGCCACCTATGCGCCTATGCGGTGCCACCTATGCGCCTATGCGGTGCCACCTATGCACCTATGGAGTGCGACGTCAGCTATGCGGTGCGCTGCCGCCTATGTGCGTATGCGGTGTGGTGCCACGTATGCGGCTATGCGGTGCAATGTTACCTATGCGGTGCGGTGCCACCTATGCGCCTATGCGGTGCAGTGCCGCCTATGCGGTGCAGTGCCGCCTATGCGCCTATGCGCCTATGCGGTGCCACGTATGTGCCTGTGCGTGATGCCTATGCGCCTATGCGGTGCAGTGCCACCTGCCGGTATGTGCATATGCGGTGTGGTGCGGTGTCATGCGGCGCCGCCTACCCGCCTATGTGATGCGGGTGCTCATGGGTGCCTACGTAGTGTCACCTGGGTGCTGCTAGATCGCCTGGTACTGCCGCCTATGTGCCTATGTGGTGCTAGCTATGTGCTATGCACGGGGGCAGGCGTCACATGCGGGCGGGCCGGAAGGGGCGTATACGCTTGCAGGCTTATGCTTGCAGGGCTATGCTTGCAGGGGTATAGTTGCAGGCATATGCTTGGAGGCCCACGGGTCAGAGGCCGACGGGTTGGTGGCCCATGGGGCGGAGGCCCACGGGTTGGTGGCCCACGGGTCGGAGGCCCACGGGTTAGGGGTGGAGACCCATGGTGCGGATGTGCTGATGTGGTGCGATGTCAGCTATGTGGTGCGGTGCCGCCTATGCGCGTATGCGGTGCGGTGCCGTTTATGTGCCTATGTGGCGTGATGTGACCTATGTGCCTAGGCGATGTGGCGTAAGCGCCTATGCGGTGCGATGGCACCTATGCGGTGCGGTGCTGCCTATGTGCCTATGCGGTGCGATGTCAGCTATGCGGTGCGCTTGCGCTTATGTGCTTATGTGGTGCGCGGCCATGTACGTGCTTATGAGGTGCAGTGCTAGGTACGTGCTCGTGTAGTACCACGTACGCGCCTATGCGGTGCGATGTCACCTATACGGGGCGGTGCCGCCTATGCGCCTATGCGGTGTGGTGCGACGTCAGCTATGCGGTGCGGTGCGGTGCGATGTCAGCTATGCTGGCCTATGTGCCTATGCGGTGTGGTGGCACGTATGCGCCTATGCGGTGCGATGCTACCTATGCGGTGCGGTGCGACGTGAGCTATGCGGTGTGGTGCCACGTATGCGCCTATGCGGTGCGATGTCACCTATGCGGTGCGGTGCGACGTCAGCTATGCGGTGTGGTGCCACGTATGCGCCTATGCGGTGCGATGTCACCTATGCGGTGCGGTGCCACCTATGCGCCTATGCGGTGCGATGTTGCCTATGCGGTGTGGTGCCACCTATGCTATGCGGTGCGACGTCAGCTATGCGGTGTGGTGCCACGTATGCGCCTATGCGGTGGGATGTCAGCTATGCGGTGCGGTGCCGCCTATGCGCCTATGCGGTGCGATGTCAGCTATGTGGTGCGGTGCCGCCGATGCGCGTATGCGGTGCGGTGTCCATGTGGTGCGATGTCACCTATGTTGTTGTAACGATTACAGTGGGTTCCAGACCAAGAGGTAGAACCATCGGGCACCTATGTGGTGCAGTGTGGTGCACCTATGTGGTGCAGTGTTACTTATGTGCTTATGTAGTGCGGTGCCATCTACGTGCTTATGTAGTACCACATACGCACGTAGCGCGCTGAAGTGCGATGGGTGGCGCGTATGCGGTGCGATGTCACTTATGCGGGGCCATCTACGTGCTTATGAGGTGCAGTGCTAGGTACGTGCTGGTGTAGTACCACGTACGCGCCTATGCGGTGCGATGTCACCTATGCGGTGCGGTGCCACCTATGCGCGTATGCGGTGCGACGTCAGCTATGCGGTGTGGTGCGCCTATGCGGTGTATGCGGCTATGCGGTGCGATGTCAGCTATGCGGTGTATGCGCCTATGCGGTGTATGCGCCTATGCGGTGTGGTGCGCCAATGCGGTGTATGCGCCTATGCGGTGCGATGTCACCTATGCGGTGCGGTGCCGCCTATGCGCCTATGCGGTGCGATGTCACCTATGCGGTGCGCTGCCGCCTATGTGGCTATGTGGTGTGGTGCCGCTTATGTGCTTATGTGGTGCAATGTCACTTCTGCGGGGCCATCTACGTGCTTATGAGGTGCAGTGCTAGGTACGTGCTCGTGTAGTACCACGTACGCGCCTATGGGGTGCGATGTCACCTATGCGGTGCAGTGCCACCTATGCGCGTATGCGGTGCGACGTCAGCTATGCGGTGTGGTGCCGCCTATGCGCCGATGCGGTGCGATGGCGCCTATGTGGTGCACTGCCGCCTATGCGCCTATGCGGTGCGGTGCCGCCTATGCGGTGCGACGTTTGCTATGCGGTGCGCTGCCGCCTATGTGCCTATGCGGTGTGGTGCTACGTATGTGCCTATGCGGTGTGGTGCGGTGTGATGCGGCGCCGCCTACCCGCCGTGTAGTACCACGTACGCGCCTATGGGGTGCGATGTCACCTATGCGGTGCGGTGCCACCTATGCGCGTATGCGGTGCGACGTCAGCTATGCGGTGTGGTGCCGCCTATGCGCCTATGTGGTGCGATGGCGCCTATGTGGTGCACTGCCGCCTATGCGCCTATGCGGTGCGGTGCCGCCTATGCGGTGCGACGTTTGCTATGCGGTGCGCTGCCGCCTATGTGCCTATGCGGTGCGGTGCCGCCTATGCGGTGCGACGTTTGCTATGCGGTGCGCTGCCGCCTATGTGCCTATGCGGTGTGGTGCTACGTATGTGCCTATGCGGTGTGGTGCGGTGTGATGCGGCGCCGCCTACCCGCCTATGTGATGCGGGTGCTCATGGGTGCCTACGTAGTGTCACCTGGGCTACTTACTGGCCTATGAGCTATGTGCTGATGGGCTTTGGGTGTGTGCTGGGTGGGTGACACTGTGTGTCTTCCTGCACTGGGTGTCAGCTGGGTGCGCGGCTGTTGGCTGCTGTGATGCTGATAGGTTGTGTGGCTATTCATTTATGGTGCATTGGAAAAGGAATGGCATCAATCAGCTCAGTGGCCGGGTGCTGGCACTGTGCTGCATGTGCCAGTGGGTCACACTGTGTGTCAAGTGGGCGCGCGCCTGGTGGGCGCTCTGATGCTGATAGGTTGTGCAGCCATTCATTTAGGGCGCATTGCAAAAGGAATGGCTTCAATTGGCACAGGGGGCAGCCGCTGGCGGGGGCTGCAAGGCGGCAGGCAGCAGGTGTCAGCTATGGGGCTATCGTCACCTATCAGGCGTCGGCTATCAGTATCAGGCGTCGGCTATCACCATCAGGCATCGGGTATCGCTATCGCGCCATCTTTTGCATCTGTGCGCGAAATGCAAAAAAAGCGGCCGCCGGGTTTCGAACCGGCGACCTCTCGCTTTTTCGCGCAGGTGCATAGCGGCGCTGTGCAGGCGGCGCGCAGGGGCATGGCATAATACTATGCGCAAGGCGCCATATGCGCTGCGCCTAAAAAGGCTGCTCGCACATTGGTCACCTGGTCGGGGTCCTGTAACGCAAGGAATTTTTTTTGGTCACCTTCATACAAGCTGCGCAGGGGCTGCGCGAGTGGGCTTACCTCCCCCGCCGGGGCCGGGGGCAGCCGTCACATGCGGGCGGGCCGCAATGGGCGTACGCTTGCAGGCCTATGCTTGCAGGGGTATGCTTGCAGGGCTATGCTTGCAGGGCTATGCTTGCAGGAGTACGCCCATGGGTCGGAGGCCCACGGGTCAGTGGCCGACGGGTCGGAGGCCCACGGGTCAGTGGCCCACGGGTCGGAGGCGGACGGGTCGGAGGCCCAGGGGTCGGAGGCCCACGGGTCGGAGGCGTATGCGGCGCGATGTCAGTTATGCGGTGCAGTGCCGCCTATGCGCCTATGCGGTGTGATGTCACCTATGTGGTGCGCTGCCGCCTATGAGCCTATGTGGTGCGATGTCACCTATGCGGTGCGATGCTGCCTATGCGTGTATGCGGTGCGGTGCCGTTTGTGCTCCTATGTGGTGCGATGTCACCTATGCGGTGCGGTGTCGCCTATGCGCCTATGTGGTGCGACGTCACCTATGCGGTGCGATGTCACCTATGTGGTGCGCTGCCGCCTATGCGCGTATGCGGTGCGATGTCACCTATGCGGTGCGGTGCTGCCTATGTGCTTGCTGGGTTATGAGAATGGTGAGGGATTGTGTGATGAAATATGGCCTATGCGGTGCGATGGCACCTATGCGGTGCGGTGCCGCCTATGTGCCTATGCGGTGCGATGTCAGCTATGCGGTGCGCTGCCGCCTATGCGCGTATGCGGTGCGGTGCCTATGTGGTGCGATGTCACCTATGTGGTGCAGTGGTAGTTATGTGCTTATGTAGTGCGGTGCCATCTACGTGCTTATCAGGTGCAGTGCTAGGTATAGGTACGTGCTTATGTAGTACGACATACGCACCTATGTGGAGCCACGTGGCGCTGAAGTGCGATGGGTGGCGCGTATGCGGTGCGATGTTGCCTATGCGCCTATGCAGTGCGGTGCCGCTTATGCGCCTATGCGGTGCGACGTCAGCTATGCGGTGCGGTGCCGCCTATGTGCTTATGCGGTGTGGTGCCACGTATACGCCTATGCGGTGCGGTGCCGCCTATCCGCCTATGCGGTGCGATGTTGCCTATGCGGTGCGGTGCCGCCTATGCGCCTATGCGGTGCGATGTCACCTATGCGGTGCGCTGCCGCCTATGTGGCTATGCGGTGTGGTGCCGCTTATGTGGCAATGTGGTGCAATGTCACTTATGCGGGGCCATCTACGTGCTTATGAGGTGCCGCCTATGTGCTTATGCGGTGTGGTGCCACGTATGCGCCTATGCGGTGTGGTGCGCCTATGCGGTGTATGCGCCTATGCGGTGCGATGTCACCTATGCGGTGTGGTGCCGCCTATGCGCCTATGCGGTGCGGTGCCGCCTATGCGGTGCGACGTTAGCTATGCGCCTATGCGGTGCGATGTCACCTATGCGGTGCGCTGCCGCCTATGTGGCTATGTGGTGTGGTGCCGCTTATGTGCTTATGTGGTGCAATGTCACTTATGCGGGGCCATCTACGTGCTTATGAGGTGCGGTGCTAGGTACGTGCTCGTGTAGTACCACGTACGCGCCTATGCGGTGCGATGTCACCTATGCGGTGCGGTGCCACCTATGCGCGTATGCGGTGCGACGTCAGCTATGCGGTGTGGTGCCGCCTATGCGCGTATGCGGTGCGATGGCGCCTATGTGGTGCACTGCCGCCTATGCGCCTATGCGGTGCGGTGCCGCCTATGCGGTGCGACGTTTGCTATGCGGTGCGCTGCCGCCTATGTGCCTATGCGGTGTGGTGCTACGTATGCGCCTATGCGGTGCATCATGCGCCTATGCGGTGTGATGCAGTGCCTACGCACTACACGCACATAGGTACGCACTGTTGATGCCACGTACGCACCTATGTGGTGCCACTTATTAATGTGCGTATGTGGGTGCTCGTGGGTGGTGCCTATGCGCCTATGCGGTGTGGTGCGGTGTGATGCGGTGCCGCCTACCCGCCTATGTGATGCGGGTGCTCATGGGTGCCTACGTAGTGTCACCTGGGTGCTGCTAGATGCTAGCTATCTACTGCTACTGGCTACTGAGGGCGTGTTTGCGCACATACGTTTAGGAGATATTAGAAAAGGAATAGTACGAACCCGCTCACTGAGCGTGTGCTCGCGCCAAGTTGCAGCCACCTACTGCTGCTGGCCTATGTGCCTATGCGGTGTGGTGCCATGTATGCGCCTATGCGGTGCGATGCTACCTATGCGGTGCGGTGCGACGTCAGCTATGCGGTGTGGTGCCACGTATGCGCCTATGCGCCTATGCGGTGCAGTGCCACCTACTGGTATGTGCCTATGCGGTGTGGTGCTACGTATGCGCCTATGCGGTGCGTCATGCGTCTATGTGGTGTCATGCGGTGCCTACGCACTGTTGGTGCCACATACGCACCTATGTGGTGCCACCTATTAATGTGCGTATGTGGGTATATGTGCCACGTATACGCCTATGCGGTGCGATGCTACCTATGTGGTGCGGTGCCACCTATGCGCGTATGCGGTGCGGTGCCGCCTATGCGACGTTTGCTATGCGGTGCGACGTTTGCTATGCGGTGCGCTGCCGCCTATGCGCCTATGCGGTGCGATGTCAGCTATGCGGTGTATGCGCCTATGCGGTGTATGCGCCTATGCGGTGTGGTGCGCCTATGCGGTGTATGCGCCTATGCGGTGCGATGTCACCTATGCGGTGCGGTGCCGCCTATGCGCCTATGCGGTGCCACGTATGTGCGTATGCGGTGCGATGTCAGCTATGCGGTGTGGTGCCACGTATGCGCCTATGCGGTGCGATGTCACCTATGCGGTGTGGTGCCGCCTATGCGCCTATGCGGTGCGATGTCGCCTGTACAGTGCGGTGCCGCCTATGCGCCTATGCGGTGCGATGGCGCCTATGTGGTGCGCTGCCGCCTATGCACCTATGCGGTCTGGTTGGTGCGCGGCTGTTGGCTGCTGTGATGCTGATAGGTTGTGTGGCTATTCATTTATGGTGCATTGGAAAAGGAATGGCATCAATCAGCTCAGTGGGCGGGTGCTGGCACTGTGCTGCATGTGCCAGTGGGTCACACTGTGTGTCAAGTGGGCGCCGCCTATGCGCCTATGCGGTGCGATGGCGCGTATGTGGTGCGCTGCCGCCTATGCACCTATGCGGTGTGGTTGGTGCGCGGCTGTTGGCTGCTGTGATGCTGATAGGTTGTGTGGCTATTCATTTATGGTGCATTGGAAAAGGAATGGCATCAATCAGCTCAGTGGGCGGGTGCTGGCACTGTGCTGCATGTGCCAGTGGGTCACACTGTGTGTCAAGTGGGCGCGCGCCTGGTGGGCGCTCTGATGCTGATAGGTTGTGCGGCCATTCATTTAGGGTGCATTGCAAAAGGAATGGCTTCAATTGGCACAGTGGGCGGCCGCTGGCGGGGGCTGCAAGGTGGCAGGCAGCAGGTGTCAGGTATGCGGCTATCGTGCTATCGGGCGTCACCTATCAGGCGTCGGCTATCAGTATCAGGCGTCGGCTATCACCATCAGGCATCGGTTATCGCTATCGCGCTGTCTTTTGCATCTGCGTGCCAAATGCAAAAAGTGCGGCCGCCGGGTTTCGAACCGGCGACCTCTCGCTTTTTCGCGCAGCTGCATAGCGGCGCCGCGCAGGCGCCGCGCAGGGGCATGGCGCAATACTATGCGCAAGGCTACATAAGCGCGGCGCCTAAAAAGGCTGCTAGGACATTGGTCACCTTCATACCTCCCGGGGGGAGGTAAGCACCTCCCGGGGGGAGGTAAGCACCTCCCGGGGGGAGGTAAGCACCTCCCGGGGGGAGGTAAGCACAAGCTGCGCAGGGGCTGCGCGAGTGGGCTTACCTCCCCCGCCGGGGCCGGGGGCAGCCGTGACAAGATGCGGGCGGGCTGCAAGGGGCGTATGCGCTTGCAGGCTTATGCTTGCAGGGCCATGCTTGCAGGGCTATGCTTGCAAGGCTATGCTTGCAAGGGTATGCTTGCAGGGCTATGCTTGCAGGAGTATGCTTGCAGGGCTATGCTTGCCATGCGGTGCCTATGCGGTGCAGTGCCGCCTAATGTGCCTATGCGCTGCGGTGCCTATGTGGTGCGATGGCACCTATGTGGTGCAGTGCTACTTATGTGGTTATGTAGTGCGGAGCTAGGTATGTGCTCGTGTAGTACCACGTACGCGCCTATGCGGTGCGATGTCACCTATGCGGTGCGGTGCCACCTATGCGCGTATGCGGTGCGATGTCACCTATGCGGTGCGGTGCCGCCTATGCGCCTATGCGGTGCGATGTCACCTATGCGGTGCGCTGCCGCCTATGTGGCTATGTGGTGTGGTGCCGCTTATGTGCTTATGAGGTGCAGTGCTAGGTACGTGCTCGCGTAGTACCACGTACGGTGCCGCCTACTCGCCCAGGAGGGCGGTGTCACCGCCCACGAGGGCGGTGTCACCGCCGCTTATGTGCCTATGCGGTGCGACGTCAGCTATGCGCGGTGCCGCCTATGCGCCTATGCGGTGTGATGTGGTGCCTACGCACTACACGCACATATGCTTGTAGGCGGCGTACACTTTAGAGGTGGCCCACGGGTCAGAGGCCGATGGGTTGGAGGCCCACGGGTCAGAGGCCCACGGGTTGGTGGCCCATGGGTCGGAGGCCGACGGGTTGGTGGCCCACGGGTCGGAGGCCCACGGGTTAGGGGTGGAGACCCACGGTGCGTATGTGCTTATGCGGTGCGATGTCAGCTATGCGGTGCGCTGCCGCCTATGCGCCTGTGCGGTGCGGTGCCGTTTATGCGCCTATGTGGTGTGATGTGACCTATGTGCCTAGGCGATGTCGCGTATGCGCCTATGCGGTGCGATGGCACCTATGCGGTGCGGTGCTGCCTATGTGCCTATGCGGTGCGATGTCAGCTATGCGGTGCGGTGCTGCCTATGTGCCTATGTGCTGCGACGTCACCTATGTGGTGCAGTGCTACTTATGTGCTTATGTAGTGCGGTGCCATGTACGTGGTTATCAGGTGCAGTGCTAGCTACGTGCTTATGTAGTACCACATACGCACCCATGTGAAGCCACGTGGCGGTGAAGTGCGATGGGTGTTGCCTATGCGCCTATGCAGTGCGGTGCCGCTTATGCGGCTATGTACGTGCTTATGAGGTGCAGTGGTAGGTACGTGCTCGTGTAGTACCACGTACGCGCCTATGCGGTGCGATGTCACCTATCCGGTGCGGTGCCGCCTATGCGCCTATGCGGTGCCGCTTATGTGCCTATGCGGTGCGGTGCGGTGCCGCCTATGTGCTTATGTGGTGTGGTGCCACGTATACGCATATGCGGTGCGGTGCCGCCTATGCGCCTATGCGGTGCGATGTTGCCTATGCGGTGCGGTGCCGCCTATGCGCCTATGCGGTGCGATGTCACCTATGCGGTGCGCTGGCGCCTATGTGGCTATGTGGTGTGGTGCCGCTTATGTGCCTATGTGGTGCAATGTCACTTATGCGGGGCCATCTACGTGCTTATGAGGTGCAGTGCAAGGTACGTGCTCGTGTAGTATCACGTACGCGCCTATGCGGTGCGATGTCACCTATGCGGTGCGGTGCCGCCTATGCGCCTATGCGGTGCGATGTCACCTATGCGGTGCGCTGCCGCCTATGCGGCTATGTGGTGTGGTGCCGCTTATGTGCTTATGTGGTGCAATGTCACTTATGCGGGGCCATCTACGTGCTTATGAGGTGCAGTGCTAGGTACGTGCTCGGTGCCACCTATGCGCGTATGCGGTGCGACGTCAGCTATGCGGTGTGGTGCGCCTATGCGGTGTATGCGCCTATGCGGTGCGATGTCACCTATGCGGTGCGCTGCCGCCTATGCGCCTATGCGGTGCGATGTCACCTATGCGGTGCGCTGCCGCCTATGCGGCTATGTGGTGTGGTGCCGCTTATGTGCTTATGTGGTGCAATGTCACTTATGCGGGGCCATTTACGTGCTTATGAGGTGCAGTGCTAGGTACGTGCTCGTGTAGTACCACGTACGCGGCTATGCGCGTACGTGGTATGCGGTGCGGTGCCACCTATGCGCGTATGCGGTGCGACGTCAGCTATGCGGTGTGGTGCCGCCTATGCGCCTATGCGGTGCGATGGCGCCTATGTGGTGCACTGCCGCCTATGCGGTGCGACGTTTGCTATGCGGTGCGCTGCCGCCTATGTGCCTATGCGGTGCGTCATGCGCCTATGCGGTGTGATGCGGTGCCTACGCACTACACGCACATAGGTACGCACTGTTGGTGCCATGTACGCACCTATGTGGTGCCACCTATTAATGTGCGTATGTGGGTGCTCGTGGGTGGTGCCTGTGCGCCTATGCGGTGTGGTGCGGTGTGATGCGGCGCCGCCTACCCGCCTATGTGATGCGGGTGCTCATGGGTGCCTATGTGCTGATGGGCTTTGGGCGTGTGCTGGGTGGGTGACACTGTGTGTCTTCCTGCACTGGGTGTCAGCTGGGTGCGCGGCTGTTGGCTGCTGTGATGCTGATAGGTTGTGTGGGCGCGCGCCTCTAGGCGCGTACGTGGTATGCGGTGCGGTGCCACCTATGCGCGTATGCGGTGCGACGTCAGCTATGCGGTGTGGTGCCGCCTATGCGCCTATGCGGTGCGATGGCGCCTATGTGGTGCACTGCCGCCTATGCGGTGCGACGTTTGCTATGCGGTGCGCTGCCGCCTATGTGCCTATGCGGTGTGGTGCTACGTATGCGCCTATGCGGTGCGTCATGCGCCTATGCGGTGTGATGCGGTGCCTACGCACTACACGCACATAGGTACGCACTGTTGGTGCCATGTACGCACCTATGTGGTGCCACCTATTAATGTGCGTATGTGGGTGCTCGTGGGTCGTGCCTGTGCGCCTATGCGGTGTGGTGCGGTGTGATGCGGCGCCGCCTATCCGCCTATGTGATGTGGGTGCTCATGGGTGCCTACGTAGTGTGACCTGGGTGCTGCTAGATGCTAGCTACCTACTGGCCTATGAGCTATGTGCTGATGGGCTTTGGGCGTGTGCTGGGTGGGTGACACTGTGTGTCTTTCTGCACTGGGTGTCAGCTGGGTGCGCGGCTGTTGGCTGCTGTGATGCTGATAGGTTGTGTGGGCGCGCGCCTCTAGGCGCGTACGTGGTATGCGGTGCGGTGCCACCTATGCGCGTATGCGGTGCGACGTCAGCTATGCGGTGTGGTGCCGCCTATGCGCCTATGCGGTGCGATGGCGCCTATGTGGTGCACTGCCGCCTATGCGGTGCGACGTTTGCTATGCGGTGCGCTGCCGCCTATGTGCCTATGCGGTGTGGTGCTACGTATGCGCCTATGCGGTGCGTCATGCGCCTATGCGGTGTGATGCGGTGCCTACGCACTACACGCACATAGGTACGCACTGTTGGTGCCATGTACGCACCTATGTGGTGCCACCTATTAATGTGCGTATGTGGGTGCTCGTGGGTCGTGCCTGTGCGCCTATGCGGTGTGGTGCGGTGTGATGCGGCGCCGCCTATCCGCCTATGTGATGTGGGTGCTCATGGGTGCCTACGTAGTGTGACCTGGGTGCTGCTAGATGCTAGCTACCTACTGGCCTATGAGCTATGTGCTGATGGGCTTTGGGCGTGTGCTGGGTGGGTGACACTGTGTGTCTTTCTGCACTGGGTGTCAGCTGGGTGCGCGGCTGTTGGCTGCTGTGATGCTGATAGGTTGTGTGGCTATTCATTTATGGTGCATTGGAAAAGGAATGGCATCAATCAGCTCAGTGGGCGGGTGCTGGCACTGTGCTGCATGTGCCAGTGGGTCACACTGTGTGTCAAGTGGGCGCGCGCCTGGTGGGCGCTCTGATGCTGATAGGTTGTGCGGCCATTCATTTAGGGCGCATTGCAAAAGGAATGGCTTCAATTGGCACAGTGGGCGGCCGCTGGCGGGGGCTGCAAGGCGGCAGGCAGCAGGTGTCAGCTATGGGGCTATCGTGCTATAGGGCGTCACCTATCAGGCGTCGGCTATCAGGATCAGGCGTTGGCTATGACCATCAGGCATCGGGTATCGCTATCGCGCTGTCTTTTGCATCTGCGCGCGAAATGCAAAAAAAGCGGCCGCCGGGTTTCGAACCGGCGACCTCTCGCTTTTTCGCGCAGGTGCATAGCGGCGCTGTGCAAGCGGCGCGCAGGGGCATGGCATAATACTATGCGCAAGGCGCCATATGCGCTGCGCCTAAAAAGGCTGCTCGCACATTGGTCACTCTCTCTCTTGGTCACCTTCATACAAGCTGCGCAGGGGCTGCGCGAGTGGGCTTACCTCCCCCGCCCGGGCCGGGGGCAGCCGTCACATGTGCGGGCGGGCCGGAAGGGGCGCACGCTTGCAGGCCTATGCTTGCAGGGCTATGCTTGCAGGGCTATGCTTGCAAGGCTATGCTTGCAAGGCTATGCTTGCAGGGCTATGCTTGCAGGAGTATGCTTGCAGGGCTATGGGCGGGTGTCATGCGGGTACACACTTTTATGCTTGCGCAAGCAGGGTATGCTTGCAGGGGTATAGTTGCAGGCATATGCTTGCAAAGGATATGCTTGTGCACAGAGAATACTTGCAGGAGTATACTTGCAGGCATATGCTTGGAGGCGGCGTACACTTTAGAGGTGGCCCACGGGTCAGAGGCCGACGGGTTGGAGGCCCACGGGTCAGAGGGCCACGGGTTGGTGGCCCATGGGGCGGAGGCCCACGGGTTGGTGGCCCACGGGTTAGGGGTGGAGACACATGGTGCGTATGTGCTTATGCGGTGCGATGTCAGCTATGCGGTGCGCTGCCGCCTATGCGCCTATGCGGTGCAGTGCCGTTTATGCGCCTATGTGGTGTGATATGACCTATGTGCCTAGGCGATGTCGCGTATGCGCCTATGCGGTGCGATGGCACCTATGCGGTGCGGTGCTGCCTATGTGCCTATGCGGTGCGATGTCACCTATCCGGTGTGGTGCCGCCTATGCGCCTATGCGGTGTGGTGCCGCGTATGTGCTTATGCGGTGTGGTGCCACGTATACGCCTATGCGGTGCGGTGCCGCCTATGCGCCTATGCGGTGCGATGTTGCCTATGCGGTGCGGTGCCGCCTATGCGCCTATGCGGTGCGATGTTACCTATGCGGTGCGCTGCCGCCTATGTGGCTATGTGGTGTGGTGCCGCTTATGTGCCTATGTGGTGCAATGTCACTTATGCGGGGCCATCTACGTGCTTATGAGGTGCAGTGCTAGGTACATGCTATGCGCGTATGCGGTGCGACGTCAGCTATGCGGTGTGGTGCGCCTATGCGGTGTATGCGCCTATGCGGTGCGATGTCAGCTATGCGGTGTATGCGCCTATGCGGTGCGGTGCCGCCTATGCGGTGCGACGTTAGCTATGTGCCTATGCGGCGCGATGTCACCTATGCGGTGTGCTGCCGCCTATGTGGCTATGTGGTGTGGTGCTGCTTATGTGCTTATGTGGTGCAATGGCGCATAAGCGCGCCATCTACGTGCTTATGAGGTGCAGTGCTAGGTACGTGCTCGTGTAGTACCACGTACGCGCCTATGTGGTGCGATGTCACCTATGCGGTGCGGTGCCACCTATGCGCGTATGCGGTGCGACGTCAGCTATGTGGTGTGGTGCCGCCTATGCGCCTATGCGGTGCGATGGCGCCTATGTGGTGCAGTGCTAGTTATGTGCTTATGTAGTGCGGTGCCATCTACGTGCTTATCAGGTGCAGTGCTACCTACGTGCTTATGTAGTACCACATACGCAGCTATGTGGAGCCACGTGGCGCTGAAGTGTGATGGGTGCGGTGCAATGTCACTTATGCGGGGCCATCTACGTGCTTATGAGGTGCAGTGCTACGTACGTGCCTATGCGGTGCGATGTCACCTATCCGGTGCAGTGCCGCCTATGCGCCTATGCGGTGCCGCTTATGCGCCTATGCGGTGCGACGTCAGCTATGCGGTGCGGTGCCGCCTATGTGCTTATGCGGTGTGGTGCCACGTATACGCCTATGCGGTGCGGTGCCGCCTATCCGCCTATGCGGTGCGATGGCGCCTATGTGGTGCAGTGCTGCCTATGCGCCTATGCGGTGCGGTGCCGCCTATGCGGTGCGACGTTTGCGCGATGGGTGGCGCCTATGCGGTGCGATGTTGCCTATGCGCCTATGCAGTGCGGTGCCGCCTATGCGGCAATGCGGTGCGATGTTGCCTATGCGGTGCGGTGCCGCCTGTGCGCCTATGCGGTGCGATGTCACCTATGCGGTGCGCTGCCGCGTATGTGCCTATGTGGTGTGGTGCAGTGCTAGCTATGTGCTCGTGTAGTACGACGTGCGCGCCTATGCGGTGCGATGTCACCTATGCGGTGCGCCTATGCGGTGCGATGTCATCTATGCGGTGCGCTGCCGCGTATGTGCCTATGTGGTGTGGTGCCGCGTATGTGCCTATGTGGTGCAGTGCCATGTACGCACCTATGTGCATATGCGGTGCGGTGCCGCCTATGCGCCTATGCGGTGCGATGTCACGTACGTGCTTATGAGGTGCAGTGCTAGCTACGTGCTCGTGTAGTACGACGTGCGCGCCTATGCGGTGCGATGTCACCTATGCGGTGCGCCTATGCGGTGCGATGTCACCTATGCGGTGCGCTGCCGTGTATGTGCCTATGTGGTGTGGTGCCGCGTATGTGCCTATGTGGTGCAGTGCCATGTACGCACCTATGTGCCTATGCGGTGCGGTGCCGCTTATGCGCCTATGCGGTGCAATGTCAGTTATGCGCCTATGCGGTATAATGTTGCCAATGCGGTGCGGTGCCGCCTATGCGCGTATGCGGTGCGGCGTCAGCTATGCGGTGCGGTGCCGCCTATGCGCCTATGCGGTGCGATGTCGCCTATGCGGTGCACTGCCGGCTATGCGCCTATGCGGTGCGATGTTACCTATGCGGTGCGCTGCCACCTGTGCACCTATGCGGTGCGACGTCAGCTATGCGGTGCGCTGCCGCCTATGTGCCTATGCGGTGTGGTGCCACGTATGTGCCTATGCGGTGCGATGCTATCTATGCGGTGCGGTGCCGCCTATGCGCCTATGCGGTGCGGTGCCGCCTATGTGCCAATGCGGTGTGGTGCGGTGCGACGTCAGCTATGCGGTGCGCTGCTGCCTATGTGCCTATGCGGTGTGGTGCCACGTATGCGCCTATGCGGTGCGATGCTATCTATGCGGTGCGGTGCCACCTATGCGCCTATGCGGTGCGATTTTGCCTATGCGGTGTGGTGCCACGTATGCGCCTCTGCGGTGCGATGTTAGCTATGCGGTGCGGTGCCACCTATGCGCCTCTGCGGTGCGGTGCCGCCTATGCGGTGCGGTGCCGCCTATGCGCCTATGCGGTGCGATGTTGCCTGTACGGTGAGGTGCAGTGCCACCTATGTGCCTATGCAGTGCCACCTATGCGCCTATGCGGTGCCACCTATGCGCCTGTGCGGTGCCACCTATGCACCTATGGAGTGCGCTGCCGCCTATGTGTGTATGCGGTGTGGTGCCACGTATGCGCCTATGCGGTGCGGTGCCACCTATGCGCCTATGCGGTGCGGTGCCGCCTATGCGGTGCGGTGCTGCCTATGCGCCTATGCGCCTATGCGGTGCCACCTATGTGCCTGTGCGTGATGCCTATGCGCCTATGCAGTGCAGTGCCACCTACCGGTATGTGCATATGCGGTGTGGTGCGGTGTGATGCGGCGCCGCCTACCCGCCTATGTGATGCGGGTGCTCATGGGTGCCTACGTAGTGTCACCTGGGTGCTGCTAGATGCTAGGTGGTACTGCGCCGCCTACCCGCCTATGTGGTGCTAGCTATGTGGTATGCAGTGCGGTGCCATCTACGTGCTTATGAGGTGCAGTGCTAGCTACGTGCTTATGTAGTACCATGTACGCACCTATGTGGGGCCATGTGGTGCTTATGCGGTATGGGTGCGGTGCCGCTTATGCGCCTATGCGGTGCGGTGCCGCCTATGCGCCTATGCGCTGCGATGTCACCTATGTTGTGCGGTGTCGCCTATGCGCCTGTGCGGTGCCGCCTATGCGCCTATGAGCTGCAATGTCGCCTAGGGCGTGTGCTACTGCTGCATAGTCCAGGACACCTGTTTGGGCGTGTGCTGGGTGGGTGACACTGTGTGTCTTCCTGCACTGGGTGTCAGCTGGGTGCGCGGCTGTTGGCTGCTGTGATGCTGATAGGTTGTGTGGCTATTCATTTATGGTGCATTGGAAAAGGAATGGCATCAATCAGCTCAGTGGGCGGGTGCTGGCACTGTGCTGCATGTGCCAGTGGGTCACACTGTGTGTCAAGTGGGCGCGCGCCTGGTGGGCGCTCCGATGCTGATAGGTTGTGCGGCCATTCATTTAGGGCGCATTGCAAAAGGAATGGCTTTAATTGGCACAGTGGGCGGCCGCTGGCGGGGGCTGCAAGGCGGCAGGCAGCAGGTGTCAGCTATGGGGCTATCGTGCTATCGGGTGTCACCTATCAGGCGTCGGCTATCGGTATCAGGCGTCGGCTATCACCATCAGGCATCGGGTATCGCTATCGCGCTGTCTTTTGCGTCTGCGCGCGAAATGCAAAAATTGCGGCCGCCAGGTTTCGAACCGGCGACCTCTCGCTTCTTCGCGCAGGTGCATAGCGGCGCTGTGCAGGCGGCGCGCAGGGGCATGGTGCAATACTATGCGCAAGGCGCTATAAGCGCTGCGCCTAAAAAGGCTGCTCGCACATTGGTCACCTTCATACCTCCCAGGGCGCATTGCAAACGCGAAATGCAAAAATTGCGGCCGCCGGGTTTCGAACCGGCGACCTCTCGCTTCTTCGCGCAGGTGCATAGCGGCGCTGTGCAGGCGGCGCGCAGGGGCATGGCGCAATACTATGCGCAAGGCGCTATAAGCGCTGCGCCTAAAAAGGCTGCTCGCACATTGGTCACCTTCATACCTCCCGGGGGGAGGTAAGCACAAGCTGCGCAGGGGCTGCGCGAGTGGGCTTACCTCCCCCGCCGGGGCCGGGGGCAGCCGTCACATGCGGGCGGGCTGCAATGGGCGTACGCTTGCAGGCTTATGCTTGCAGGGCTATGCTTGCAGGGCTATGCTTGCAGGGCTATGCTTGCAGGGCTATGCTTGCAAGGCTGTGCTTGCAAGGCTATGCTTGCAGGGCTATGCTTGCAGGAGTATGCTTGCAGGGGTATGGGCGGCCGTCATGCGGGTACACACTTTTATGGTTGCGGGCCCATGGGTCGGAGGCCCACGGGTCAGTGGCCCAGGGGTCGGAGGCGCACGGGTCAGTGGCCCACGGGTCGGAGGCCCACGGGTCGGAGGCCGACGGGTCGGAGGTGTCGCACGGGTCGGAGGCCCATGGGTCGGAGGCCCACGGGTCGGAGGCCTATGCGGTGCGATGTCAGTTATGCGGTGCGGTGCCGCCTAAGCGGCTATGCGGTGCGATGTCACCTATGTGGTGCAGTGTCGCCTATGTGGTTATGCGGTGCGATGTCACCTATGTGGTGCGCTGCCGCCTATGAGCCTATGTGGTGCGATGTCACCTATGCGGTGTGGTGCTGCCTATGCGCGTATGTGGTGCGCTGCCGCCTATGTGCCTATGCGGTGCGATGTCACCTATGCGGTGCGGTGCTGCCTATGCGGCTATGCGGTGCGACGTCAGCTATGCCGTGCGCTGCTGCCTATGTGGCGATGCGGTGTGGTGCCACTTTTATGCTTGCGGGGGTGTGCTTGCTGGGTTATGAGAATGGTGAGGGATTGTGTGATGAAATATCGCCTATGCGGTGCGATGGCACCTATGCGGTGCGGTGCTGCCTATGTGGCTATGCGGTGCGATGTCAGCTATGCGGTGCGCTGCCGCCTATGTGCGTATGCGGTGCGGTGCCTATGTGGTGCGATGTCACGTATGTGGTGCAGTGCCATGTACGTGCTTATCAGGTGCAGTGCTAGCTACGTGCTTATGTAGTACCACATATGCACCTATGTGGAGCCACGTGGCGCTGAAGTGCGATGGGTGGCGCGTATGCGGTGCGATGTTGCCTATGCGCCTATGCAGTGCGGTGCCGCTTATGCGCCTATGCGGTGCGACGTCAGCTATGCGGTGCGGTGCCGCCTATGTGCTTATGCGGTGTGGTGCCACGTATATGCCTATGCGGTGCGGTGCCGCGTATCCGCCTATGCGGTGCGATGTTGCCTATGCGGTGCGGTGCCGCCTATGCGCCTATGCGGTGCGATGTCACCTATGCGGTGCGCTGCCGCCTATGTGGCTATGTGGTGTGGTGCCGCTTATGTGCGTATGTGGTGCAATGTCACTTATGCGGGGCCATCTACGTGCTTATGAGGTGCAGTGCTAGGTACGTGCTCGTGTAGTACCACGTACGCGCCTATGCGGTGCGACGTCAGCTATGCGGTGCGGTGCCGCCTATGTGCTTATGCGGTGTGGTGCCACGTATACGCCTATGCGGTGCGATGCTACCTATGTGGTGCGGTGCCACCTATGCGCGTATGCGGTGCGACGTCAGCTATGCGGTGTGGTGCCGCCTATGCGCTTATGCGGTGCGATGGCGCCTATGTGGTGCACTGCCGCCCATGCGCCTATGCGGTGCGGTGCCGCCTATGCGGTGCGACGTTTGCTATGCGGTGCGCTGCCGCCTATGCGCCTATGCGGTGCGATGTCAGCTATGCGGTGTATGTGCCTATGCGGTGTGGTGCGCCTATGCGGTGTATGCGCCTATGCGGTGCGATGTCACCTATGCGGTGCGGTGCCGCCTATGCGCCTATGCGGTGCGGTGCCGCCTATGCGGTGCGACGTTAGCTATGCGCCTATGCGGTGCGATGTCACCTATGCGGTGCGCTGCCGCCTATGTGGCTATGTGGTGTGGTGCCGCTTATGTGGTTATGTGGTGCAATGTCACTTATGCGGGGCACCTATTAATGTGCGTATGTGGGTGCTCGTCGATGGTGCCTATGCGCCTATGCGGTGTGGTGCGGTGTGATGCGGCGCCGCCTACCCGCCTATGTGATGCGGGTGCTCATGGGTGCCTACGTAGTGTCACCTGGGTGCTGCTAGATGCTAGCTACGTACTGCTACTGGCTACTGAGGGCGTGTTTTGGAAGCTCGCAGCAGTGTGCCCACTATTCCAATTTGTGCTCTGATGCTGATACATCTTGCGCACATACGTTTAGGAGGTATTAGGAGGTGTGGTGCCACGTATGCGCGTATGCGGTGCGATGCTACCTATGCGGTGCGGTGCGACGTGAGCTATGCGGTGTGGTGCCACGTATGCGCCTATGCGGTGCGATGTTGCCTATGCGGTGTGGTGCCACCTATGCGCGTATGCGGTGCGATGTCACCTATGCGGTGTGGTGCCACGTATGCGCCTATGCGCTGCGATGTCGCCTGTGCGGTGCGGTGCCGCCTATGTGCCTATGCGGTGCGATGTCGCCTGTACAGTGCGGTGCCGCCTATGCGCCTATGCGGTGCGATGGCACCTATGTGGTGCGCTGCCGCCTATGCACCTATGCGGTGTGGTGCCACGTACGCACCTATGTGGTGCCACTTATTTATGCGGCTATGTGGGTGTTGGTGGGTGATGCCTATGCGCCTATGCGGTGCAGTGGCACCTACTGGTATGTGCCTATGCGGTGTGGTGCGGTGTGATGCAGCGCCGCCTACCTGCCTATGTGATGCGGGTGCTCATGGGTGTGTGCGCGTGTGGTTGATGGCGTGCACGAGGTTCCGTGCGCGTGTGGTTGATGGCGTGCGCGTGTGGTTGATGGCGGGCGCGTGCCTGGTGGGCGCTCTGATGCTGATAGGTTATGCGGCTATGTGTCAGCTGGGCGCACGTCTGGTGGGTGTTCGGCTATGCTGTGCTGGGTGTGCTCTTGGCCTATGAGGTATGTGCTGATGCGTCAGCTGGGTGCGCGGCTGTTGGTTGCTGTGATGCTGATAGGTTGTGTGGCTATTCATTTATGGTGCATTGGAAAAGGAATGGCATCAATCAGTTCAGTGGGCGGGTGCTGGCACTGTGCTGCATGTGCCAGTGGGTCACACTGTGTGTCAAGTGGGCGCGCGCCTGGTGGGCGCTCTGATGCTGATAGGTTGTGCGGCCATTCATTTAGGGCGCATTGCAAAAGGAATGGCTTCAATTGGCACAGTGGGCGGCCGCTGGCGGGGGCTGCAAGGCGGCAGGCAGCAGGTGTCAGCTATGGGGCTATCGTGCTATCGGGCGTCACCTATCAGGCGTCGGTTATCAGTATCAGGCGTCGGCTATCACCATCAGGCATCGGCTATCGCTATCGCGCTGTCTTTTGCATCTGCGCGCGAAATGCAAAAAGTGCGGCCGCCGGGTTTCGAACCGGCGACCTCTCGCTTTTTCGCGCAGGTGCATAGCGGCGCCGCGCAGGCGCTGCGCAGCGGCATGGCAAGTTGGCATTGGCATAGCTACACATGCAAGGCGCAAGGCTAGGGGCTGCTCGCACATTGGTCACCGAGCAGGCACAAAGAGGACTTCCTTTTATAGTCGTTGACTATCGAGTCGTGATGTGTACATTATGTCACGCGGAGCGCAGTACGACCATTAGGGCCTTACGCGCGCCTTACATTCCCCCCCTTCTGATGGGAAGCCCGTCCCGGGCGCCAAATTTTTAGCGAAGCTCCGGCGGGAAGTTGGTACGCGTCCAATATTCTTGGATGAGGTTGGGGCAGACACGTTCGAGGGCAGACTCGCTTTCCCAGGTGTCATGCTCAGGACCATAGTTATGGTAGCGAACCAAGTAATCAGTCAGCGTTTTGCGACCGGACCGACGTTTGCGGTGTGCGTGGAGCATTTGAGCTGAACGCAGGGGCTCAAAATTTTGCAGCTCAGTTGGCAGCGAGAGCGTAGTCGTGTTGCCTCCTTGAAAGGTTTTCAGCACGGATACATGAAATACGTTGTGCAACTGTAAGCTGCTCGGCAGTTCGAGGCGGTATGCCACTTCACCGATCTTTTGGGTCACTTTGAATGGCCCGATCCATCGCGGCAGAAGCTTTTGCGTCGTTGCTGGCGATTTGAAGGTGATATTTTTGGTACTGAGGAGAACGAAGGCGCCGACAATGAAGGACACGTTGCGTCGCTTCTTATCAGCTTGGTCCTTCATACGCTTTTGCGCAGCCTCAAGATGTACTTTGGCTTGCTTTATGCGAGCGGTGTAGTCATCAGCTAGCTTGTTAGCGGCTGGGTATTTTGAAAGCAGAGGTATTCCTGCGTCCATCGGGACTCGCGGGTTGCGGCCGTAGACGAGGAAGAAGGGCGTGAAGCCTGTAGCATCCGCTTTGCTATTGTTGATAGCGAATTCTGCCATAGGAAGGTATGTATCCCAGTCATTTTGAGTAGGACCTACGTAGTTACGCAGCACTTCTTCGAGAACGCGGTTAACGCGCTCGGTTTGTCCGTCCGTTTGAGGATGGTAAGATGTTGATAATGCGTGTCTTAGCCGCAATCGCTTAGTGATGTTTACCAGCACTTGCGCAGTGAAACGAGGATCTCGGTCGGTGACCAGAATACGAGGGGTGCCATGTCGGCATAGGATATGTTGCAGCAGCATTTCTGCGAATCCCAAGGTAGTAAGGGTGTCCGTTGTGGGCACAATGATCACCATTTTGGAGAACTTGTCAACGAAAACGCAGATGGCAGTGTGGCCGCGCGTGGTCAAAGGCAAGTGGGTGATGAAATCGCAAGTAATGACCTCCCAAGGTTCTGTGGGAACCGGAAGGGGTTGTAAAAGACCTGCGGGCTTCTGTGTGCTGGATTTGTTGCGTTGGCAGTCAGCACAGGATGTGACGTACTTGCGGACCTCCGAGTAGAGACCGGGCCACCAAAAGCGTTCTGAAATGGTTTGCAAAGTGCGAGCAAAGCCGCGGTGGCCTGCTAGTGGTGCGTCATGGTAAGCATAGAAGATATCATTTTTGACATCCGTTGCGTCAGGTACAACAATTTTGTTGCCCTTAAAGTAAATACCTTCGTGTTTGGACACGGTGTGCCAGCTGGGGTCGGGTTCCGCAGGGGACGCCTGTCTTAGACGGTCGGCGAGGGTTGGCATGTTCGCGAACAAGGGCTCGACACCTGGAGTGAACATGGCAATTGCGGGGGCACCTGGCGGCGGGGGCGGAGGTTCCCGAAGGCAGAGTGCGTAGTCGACACAAAGGATAGCCATTGTGGCTAGCTGGGGCACAGGAGGCGCATGTATGCGACTGATAGGGTCGGCGACATTTAGTCGACCGGGGCGATGAAGCCAGGCGTAGTGGAAACGCGTGAGGTATTCCTGCCAGCGCGCTTGCCTACGCGAAAGGTTCTTCTTTTGATCGAACCAGATAAGAGGGTTATGGTCAGTTATTAACGTGACAGATTGTTGGGCAGTTTCCAAGTAAGGGCGCCATTCTTCGAGGGCGTTAATCACTCCAAGCAGTTCTTGCTCTTCAGTAGTGTAGTTTACTTCAGCAGGGATGAACTTCTTGCTGGTGTAAGCGACAGGATGTTCGTCCTGCATAAGTACGGCGCCTGTACCATAGATACTGGCGTCGGAGATGACCTGAAAGGGCTTCTCAAAATCCGGCAATTTTAGCACGGGTGCGTTGGTTAAGGCGTATTTTACACCGTCGAAAGCAGTTTGGTGTTGCTGGGTCCATTCAGGCAGACGCTTGAGGCCTGTGAGAGCGGTCAAGGGGGCGACGAGGGACGAGTAGCCCTGCACGAATTTGCGGAAATAGTTGGCGAGGCCCAAGAATCCACGTAAGCTGGAGATATCCGAGGGAGTGGTCCAGTTTTGAACGGTGGAGACTTTGCGGGGGTCGACTTTTAAGCCGTCGCGACCAACTACGTGGCCCAGGAAAGTTACTTCCTTCTGGTTGAATGAACATTTGTCCAAACGTACTTTGAATTCTCTCTCTTTGAGAGTTTTGAGCACCATTTCTAGGTGACGTTTGTGTTCTTCAGGCGTTTTGCTGTAGACCATGATATCGTCGAGGTAAACGACGACAAATTTGCCGATAAAAGGGCGGAGCATTTCGTTCATTGTCCTTTGGAACGTAGCCGGTGCGTTTGTCAGTCCGAAACACAGCACTTTGTACTGGTAGGTACCGAACGGCGTAACGAAGCTTGTGAGAGGCACGTCCTGTTCGGAGATGCGGATTTGGTGATAGCCAGACTGTAAGTCTAGTGACGAGAAACATGTGGCGCCGGACATTTTGTCAAGCAGATCCGTGATGTTGGGCAGCGGATATCGGTTCTTAACCGTGATTTTGTTTAGGTTCCGATAATCAAGAACCATGCGCAGGGAGCCGTCTTTCTTTAGTGTGAAGAGTGTAAGGCGCGCGTAAGGCCCTAATGGTCGTACTGCGCTCCGCGTGACATAATGTACACATCACGACTCGATAGTCAACGACTATAAAAGGAAGTCCTCTTTGTGCCTGCTCGGTAGACATAACGTTGGGGGATCATCTCCTCCACAGGCCGTATTCTTAGTACGACACCCTTCTTCCTAACAACTGGCATCTGAGACAGGTTCGATCGCTGGAGGCCTCTCGGTCTCGCGAAAGAGCTCGGCGCTTAACGCGCTAATTTTTTTTTCTCCTCGGCCCACAATGTCGGCCAAAATGGACTGCGATACGACGGTACGCAACATGGCGACCCTTCCGCCGCCCAAAGCGCTAAGACGCTCATACCGTAGCATGTACAATGCCTTCCTTGCTATGCCTAGCACTGATTTGCTACTTGAGCTAGCCTACTCGGCCGGAAAATCCGCCCTGACGAACGTAGATGTCACATTCTACCTCCGCTTGGTCGAAGGGAACCACGACCATCTCCCGGGATTAAATTATTCCACCATCCTCCGCCTAAAACGGATTATCCTCTTCCAACGCCTACAGGCTGCGGGCGCATTCCCGGGCGACGTCAACGACGCTGTCGACCTGGACTCCATAGAGAATATGGACTTCAGCGAGCTGCTGGACGCAGGTACTAAGATACCATCGCTTAAAGTGCTCCAGCAAACGCAGGCCGATTTTGACGCCCTGCGCACGCTGACAAACGCCCCGCAAAATGCCGACTCGGAGCCCCAGGTTTTTACCGCACGGGCGATCGACTCACCCAGACCCCCGCCGCCTAACGCAGATGAGCCGGCAACGGAGAACGTGCCGCCGCCGCCGCCGGCCCAAGTGCCGCCGCCACCGGCCAACGTGCCCATGGACGAGCAGACCAAGCTGCAGGCTATGATCCAAGCAGCTGTCCAAGCGGCACTCGCGGCCGTTACCTCGCCTGCGGTCCCGCCAGCGCTGCCCGTACCGGAGCACGCCGCGGCGCCGTTCATGCAACCAGGACCCGCGCCCACGCCAGCCCCTGCAGTACCTGCACCGGCGGCTCCGGCGGCTCCTGCGCAGGCGCCACCTATCAACACCGTGAGTCTGGGAACGGGCGCAACTAGCGCTTATCCGGGTGCTACTCCCACGGGCACTCCTGCGGCACACGCAGCCATAACCACTGGGACCAGCAATACCCATTCGCGTGCGCTGCGACAGCCGCCTATTTTCTTAGGGCGCAGCAGCAACCAGATCTCGGACCCCGACATTTGGTTTGACACCACTATCCGATACCTGAGGGCCAACAATTGCGACCCCATCGAGAGCATGCGATATTACGTGGGCGGTCCGGCTGCTAAATGGTACAGCGGCTTGTGCGAACGGCACGCAGTGCTAGGTGCTCCGCCCCTCTCAGTAGCAACCATGCGCGCGGATTTCATTCTCCTTTACGGGGACGTTCGCCGCGGCACGCCCCAAGAGGTTCGCCAACGTTTGCACTCTGGCGAGCACCATCAGAAGCCTCACGAATCCATTGGCGATTACGCGCAGCGCTTCCGGGAACTAACTCGCGATGATCCCGACATTTCCCAAGTTGACTTGTGCGCCTGGTTCCTAAACGGAATGCTTGCTCAATTGCAGCGCTCGTGTGCTTCGGATGCCAACGGCAACCCTTGGGCCGCTTTTGACGCCCTGCTTACTTACGCCCACGGCCAGGAATCACGCTCACTCATCGGCAAAAAGACCGTCCGCTTTGGCCTCCTCAAAGGAACCGCCCCCGCCCCTCCCAAGCAGGCTGCAAATCGCGGCAATGGCAACCGCGACCGCCGCCGGAATGGCGGCGACCGCGGCAATGGCCGGAACGGCGGCGACCGCGGCAACGGCCGCAATGGCGAAGACCGCGGCAACGGCCGGTCTTACCGCCGAACCTCCGAGCGCGAGAAGGAGCGCGAGGACATTAGGCGTGAAAATTTGGCCAAGGCTGGCCTATGTTACCACTGCGGCGCTCCTTTCGGGAAGGGCCACCGCTGTCAGGAGTCCAAGCGGCAGCGCAGGGACGGTCCGAGCGGTTCCGACGGCGCAGCGGCTAACTAGGGGGTTGCCCATGCTGGCATCACGGGTTCACAGCATGGGTTATCCCAAGACACTGAGATGCTAGAGCCTCCTTCCTTGCCTGAATGGCCGGATAAGCCGGTACGTGTGCATCGATCAATTTTCTTGAAGCTGCAAAAGCTTTCTAAAAGGCAATTTGTATTCGACGCTACGTGTAACCGAACGGAATCGCTCTGCCCTCTGTCGCCACTCCCGTGTACGTCATTTCTCACTCACGACGTCGGCAACCACCACGTTTGGGCAAGCCCTCAGTACTCGGAAATTCCGGAGTTCCTCAAACACTATGAAGCCTGCAAAAGCAAGGCTCCTGACGCAACAAGTGCAGTCTTTTTGGTGCCTAAACGGCCCGACATTCAGCAACTATTCACCTCTCGCCACTGGACCCTGCTTCGTGAATTTGACCAAGGCTCTCATCTCTTCGCAGTGCGTGAGGCTAACGGCGGCCACTCTGACTTAGGCCCCACCCCCGTTCCCATGCAAGCCTGGTTAAACCCCTGCGGCGTTCAAGCAAGTTGCTCCTCGCTAAATAGCGATGATTCATCCCTGATACTGCAAATGCGTATTGGCGGCCTAAGAGCCTCAGCCCTGATTGATACAGGTGCCTCCCACGTCTTGCTATCGCAAGCATTTGTCGAAAAACTCGGCCTCCGCCCTACCGCAAGCCACGTTACTTCGTGTACTTTGGGCGATGGTGCTAACTCAGTACCACTCCTCGGACAAATTACAATTACTTGTCGTGTCAAAGACTTCCGCTGCGAGCTCAACGCTCTCGTCATACCTCGATTACTCCACGGCTTCGACCTCATTCTCGGTAGTCAGTGGCTCTCCTCGCATAAAGCGATCCTCGACTTCAACACTGGCTCGTGCACGGTCCGGCGCAACGGCCGCTCCCACAAGCTACTAAGTACCAACAAGTCCTTGCCGCCATCCATGGCTGCCCTCCGTGCTAAAACTGCACTGGACGCAAACGCGCCCACAACTCCACTCATCTCTTTAAAGCAGTTTAAACGCCTTCAGAAGAAGGGCAATCGCTGCTTCACGGCGCTCATACAGAGCGACCTCATGGCTCAACTAGCCGCTACCACTGCTACGGAGTCCGCGCAACCGGACCCATCACTGGTAAATCCAACAGAGCTTAATGCCCTTCTCGAGTCCTACAAAGACTTGTTTGAGCCGCTAAACCAGCTGCCGCCCGACAGGGAAGTCGGTCACACAATCCCGCTAATCGAAGGGTCACAACCACCTTACTCGCGGCCTTACAGGCTATCTCCCGTAGAGCAAGATGAGCTAAAACGGCAAATCGATGACTTGCTCGCGAAGGGGTTCATTGAGGAATCCAAATCACCGTACGGAGCACCGGTCCTCTTCACACTAAAGAAAGACGGCTCCCTGCGCATGGTTCTTGATTATCGGAACCTAAACAAAATCACGGTTAAGAACCGATATCCGCTGCCCAACATCACGGATCTGCTTGACAAAATGTCCGGCGCCACATGTTTCTCGTCACTAGACTTACAGTCTGGCTATCACCAAATCCGCATCTCCGAACAGGACGTGCCTCTCACAAGCTTCGTTACGCCGTTCGGTACCTACCAGTACAAAGTGCTGTGTTTCGGACTGACAAACGCACCGGCTACGTTCCAAAGGACAATGAACGAAATGCTCCGCCCTTTTATCGGCAAATTTGTCGTCGTTTACCTCGACGATATCATGGTCTACAGCAAAACGCCTGAAGAACACAAACGTCACCTAGAAATGGTGCTCAAAACTCTCAAAGAGAGAGAATTCAAAGTACGTTTGGACAAATGTTCATTCAACCAGAAGGAAGTAACTTTCCTGGGCCACATAGTTGGTCGCGACGGCTTAAAAGTCGACCCCCGCAAAGTCTCCACCGTTCAAAACTGGACCACTCCCTCGGATATCTCCAGCTTACGTGGATTCTTGGGCCTCGCCAACTATTTCCGCAAATTCGTGCAGGGCTACTCGTCCCTCGTCGCCCCCTTGACCGCTCTCACAGGCCTCAAGCGTCTGCCTGAATGGACCCAGCAACACCAAACTGCTTTCGACGGTGTAAAATACGCCTTAACCAACGCACCCGTGCTAAAATTGCCGGATTTTGAGAAGCCCTTTCAGGTCATCTCCGACGCCAGTATCTATGGTACAGGCGCCGTACTTATGCAGGACGAACATCCTGTCGCTTACACCAGCAAGAAGTTCATCCCTGCTGAAGTTAACTACACTACTGAAGAGCAAGAACTGCTTGGAGTGATTAACGCCCTCGAAGAATGGCGCCCTTACTTGGAAACTGCCCAACAATCTGTCACGTTAATAACTGACCATAACCCTCTTATCTGGTTCGATCAAAAGAAGAACCTTTCGCGTAGGCAAGCGCGCTGGCAGGAATACCTCACGCGTTTCCACTACGCCTGGCTTCATCGCCCCGGTCGACTAAATGTCGCCGACCCTATCAGTCGCATACATGCGCCTCCTGTGCCCCAGCTAGCCACAATGGCTATCCTTTGTGTCGACTACGCACTCTGCCTTCGGGAACCTCCGCCCCCGCCGCCAGGTGCCCCCGCAATTGCCATGTTCACTCCAGGTGTCGAGCCCTTGTTCGCGAACATGCCAACCCTCGCCGACCGTCTAAGACAGGCGTCCCCTGCGGAACCCGACCCCAGCTGGCACACCGTGTCCAAACACGAAGGTATTTACTTTAAGGGCAACAAAATTGTTGTACCTGACGCACCTGATGTCAAAAATGATATCTTCTATGCTTACCATGACGCACCACTAGCAGGCCACCGCGGCTTTGCTCGCACTTTGCAAACCATTTCAGAACGCTTTTGGTGGCCCGGTCTCTACTCGGAGGTCCGCAAGTACGTCACATCCTGTGCTGACTGCCAACGCAACAAATCCAGCACACAGAAGCCCGCAGGTCTTTTACAACCCCTTCCGGTTCCCACCGAACCTTGGGAGGTCATTACTTGCGATTTCATCACCCACTTGCCTTTGACCACGCGCGGCCACACTGCCATCTGCGTTTTCGTTGACAAGTTCTCCAAAATGGTGATCATTGTGCCCACAACGGACACCCTTACTACCTTGGGATTCGCAGAAATGCTGCTGCAACATATCCTATGCCGACATGGCACCCCTCGCATTCTGGTCACCGACCGAGATCCTCGTTTCACTGCGCAAGTGCTGGTAAACATCACTAAACGATTGCGGCTAAGACACGCATTATCAACATCTTACCATCCTCAAACAGACGGACAAACCGAGCGCGTTAACCGCGTTCTCGAAGAAGTACTGCGTAACTACGTAGGTCCTACTCAAAATGACTGGGATACATACCTTCCTATGGCAGAATTCGCTATCAACAATAGCAAAGCGGATGCTACAGGCTTCACGCCCTTCTTCCTCGTCTACGGCCGCAACCCGCGAGTCCCGATGGACGCAGGAATACCTCTGCCTTCAAAATACCCAGCCGCTAACAAGCTTGCTGATGACTATACCGCTCGCATAAAGCAAGCCAAAGTACATCTTGAGGCTGCGCAAAAGCGTATGAAGGACCAAGCTGATAAAAAGCGACGCAACGTGTCCTTCATTGTCGGCGCTCTCGTTCTCCTCAGTACCAAAAATATCACCTTCAAATCGCCAGCAACGACGCAAAAGCTTCTGCCGCGATGGATCGGGCCATTCAAAGTGACCCAAAAGATCGGTGAAGTGGCATACCGCCTCGAACTGCCGAGCAGCTTACAGTTGCACAACGTATTTCATGTATCCGTGCTGAAAACCTTTCAAGGAGGCAACACGACTACGCTCTCGCTGCCAACTGAGCTGCAAAATTTTGAGCCCCTGCGTTCAGCTCAAATGCTCCACGCACACCGCAAACGTCGGTCCGGTCGCAAAACGCTGACTGATTACTTGGTTCGCTACCATAACTATGGTCCTGAGCATGACACCTGGGAAAGCGAGTCTGCCCTCGAACGTGTCTGCCCCAACCTCATCCAAGAATATTGGACGCGTACCAACTTCCCGCCGGAGCTTCGCTAAAAATTTGGCGCCCGGGACGGGCTTCCCATCAGAAGGGGGGGAATGTAAGGCGCGCGTAAGGCCCTAATGGTCGTACTGCGCTCCGCGTGACATAATGTACACATCACGACTCGATAGTCAACGACTATAAAAGGAAGTCCTCTTTGTGCCTGCTCGGTAGACATAACGTTGGGGGATCATCTCCTCCACAGGCCGTATTCTTAGTACGACACCCTTCTTCCTAACAAAGAGGACCGGTGCTCCGTACGGTGATTTGGATTCCTCAATGAACCCCTTCGCGAGCAAGTCATCGATTTGCCGTTTTAGCTCATCTTGCTCTACGGGAGATAGCCTGTAAGGCCGCGAGTAGGGTGGTTGTGACCCTTCGATTAGCGGGATTGTGTGACCGACTTCCCTGTCGGGCGGCAGCTGGTTTAGCGGCTCAAACAAGTCTTTGTAGGACTCGAGAAGGGCATTAAGCTCTGTTGGATTTACCAGTGATGGGTCCGGTTGCGCGGACTCCGTAGTAGTGGTAGCGGCTAGTTGAGCCATGAGGTCGCTCTGTATGAGCGCCGTGAAGCAGCGATTGCCCTTCTTCTGAAGGCGTTTAAACTGCTTTAAAGAAATGAGTGGAGTTGTGGGCGCGTTTGCGTCCAGTGCAGTTTTAGCACGGAGGGCAGCCATGGATGGCGGCAAGGACTTGTTGGTACTTAGTAGCTTGTGGGAGCGGCCGTTGCGCCGGACCGTGCACGAGCCAGTGTTGAAGTCGAGGATCGCTTTATGCGAGGAGAGCCACTGACTACCGAGAATGAGGTCGAAGCCGTGGAGTAATCGAGGTATGACGAGAGCGTTGAGCTCGCAGCGGAAGTCTTTGACACGACAAGTAATTGTAATTTGTCCGAGGAGTGGTACTGAGTTAGCACCATCGCCCAAAGTACACGAAGTAACGTGGCTTGCGGTAGGGCGGAGGCCGAGTTTTTCGACAAATGCTTGCGATAGCAAGACGTGGGAGGCACCTGTATCAATCAGGGCTGAGGCTCTTAGGCCGCCAATACGCATTTGCAGTATCAGGGATGAATCATCGCTATTTAGCGAGGAGCAACTTGCTTGAACGCCGCAGGGGTTTAACCAGGCTTGCATGGGAACGGGGGTGGGGCCTAAGTCAGAGTGGCCGCCGTTAGCCTCACGCACTGCGAAGAGATGAGAGCCTTGGTCAAATTCACGAAGCAGGGTCCAGTGGCGAGAGGTGAATAGTTGCTGAATGTCGGGCCGTTTAGGCACCAAAAAGACTGCACTTGTTGCGTCAGGAGCCTTGCTTTTGCAGGCTTCATAGTGTTTGAGGAACTCCGGAATTTCCGAGTACTGAGGGCTTGCCCAAACGTGGTGGTTGCCGACGTCGTGAGTGAGAAATGACGTACACGGGAGTGGCGACAGAGGGCAGAGCGATTCCGTTCCGTTACACGTAGCGTCGAATACAAATTGCCTTTTAGAAAGCTTTTGCAGCTTCAAGAAAATTGATCGATGCACACGTACCGGCTTATCCGGCCATTCAGGCAAGGAAGGAGGCTCTAGCATCTCAGTGTCCTGGGATAACCCATGCTGTGAACCCGTGATGCCAGCATGGGCAACCCCCTAGTTAGCCGCTGCGCCGTCGGAACCGCTCGGACCGTCCCTGCGCTGCCGCTTGGACTCCTGACAGCGGTGGCCCTTCCCGAAAGGAGCGCCGCAGTGGTAACATAGGCCAGCCTTGGCCAAATTTTCACGCCTAATGTCCTCGCGCTCCTTCTCGCGCTCGGAGGTTCGGCGGTAAGACCGGCCGTTGCCGCGGTCTTCGCCATTGCGGCCGTTGCCGCGGTCGCCGCCATTCCGGCCATTGCCGCGGTCGCCGCCATTCCGGCGGCGGTCGCGGTTGCCATTGCCGCGATTTGCAGCCTGCTTGGGAGGGGCGGGGGCGGTTCCTTTGAGGAGGCCAAAGCGGACGGTCTTTTTGCCGATGAGTGAGCGCGATTCCTGGCCGTGGGCGTAAGTAAGCAGGGCGTCAAAAGCGGCCCAAGGGTTGCCGTTGGCATCCGAAGCACACGAGCGCTGCAATTGAGCAAGCATTCCGTTTAGGAACCAGGCGCACAAGTCAACTTGGGAAATGTCGGGATCATCGCGAGTTAGTTCCCGGAAGCGCTGCGCGTAATCGCCAATGGATTCGTGAGGCTTCTGATGGTGCTCGCCAGAGTGCAAACGTTGGCGAACCTCTTGGGGCGTGCCGCGGCGAACGTCCCCGTAAAGGAGAATGAAATCCGCGCGCATGGTTGCTACTGAGAGGGGCGGAGCACCTAGCACTGCGTGCCGTTCGCACAAGCCGCTGTACCATTTAGCAGCCGGACCGCCCACGTAATATCGCATGCTCTCGATGGGGTCGCAATTGTTGGCCCTCAGGTATCGGATAGTGGTGTCAAACCAAATGTCGGGGTCCGAGATCTGGTTGCTGCTGCGCCCTAAGAAAATAGGCGGCTGTCGCAGCGCACGCGAATGGGTATTGCTGGTCCCAGTGGTTATGGCTGCGTGTGCCGCAGGAGTGCCCGTGGGAGTAGCACCCGGATAAGCGCTAGTTGCGCCCGTTCCCAGACTCACGGTGTTGATAGGTGACGCCTGCGCACACGCAGCCATAACCACTGGGACCAGCAATACCCATTCGCGTGCGCTGCGACAGCCGCCTAAGTGGGAGCCGCGGTGGAAGGAGGTCCTCTGGCGGCTGGCGGTTGACGGGGTGCCCATGCCGGGCTCCTCCCACCTCCCGCTGGTCCCACCCGAACCGTGTGCTTGCGGCTGTTACCCCGCTGCAGCGGGTGTGGCCGAGTCGCCGCGCTTGCATCACTTTTGGTCTTGCCCCCTCGTCCGCCCGCTCTGGGATGAACTGGAAGTCTGCTGTGGATGCGGGGTCACGCGTGAGCATGTGTGGTTGTGTGTGTCGCCGGATCCGACCACTGTGCTGCAGTGTGTGTGGGATGTGGTGGCGTTGGCGGCGCTCAACGCGATGGAGTGGGCGCGCCGGTACATACACTCTCATCGGCTCCCCGGCCCCACCCTCCCTGCTGCTATGCGTTCTGGCCTCCTTGCTAAGTTCTGGGCCTTGCTGCGGGACTTTGCGGGCTTGGGTTTGCCCCGCAAGGACTGGGGTGACGTGGGGGTGGACCACCCATTTTTGTTCGTAACCGGGGGTCGGCTCATGTGCGCCGTGCCGCCCTAGCTAGCCTGCCTTGGCTGCTGTTTGTTCTTTCGTTCTTTCTTTCCTGGTGCCACCTTTGCTGGTTCGAGATACGAGTGGTGCGGGTGATGGGCAGGTGAGCCAATGGGGGCTTTTGTGGTGGTTTTGACGCGTAAGGGTGGCCTGCATGGGGCCGTGTCCTGCCGTCGCTTGTGCTGACTTTGCATGATGCTGTTTGCCTGCTGTTGCCCGTACCCGACCTTGGTTCCGTGTCTCTTCCGCAGTGCTTTCCCGCCGGGATAAGGGCGGGTGCCGCCTGTCGTGCGGCCACTGTAACGCGGTCTCTCTCTCTCTCTTGGTCACCTTCATACAAGCTGCGCAGGGGCTGCGCGAGTGGGCTTACCTCCCCCGCCGGGGCCGGGGGCAGCCGTCACATGCGGGCGGGCTGCAAGGGGCGTATACGCTTGCAGGCTTATGCTTGCAGGGCTATGCTTGCAGGGCTATGCTTGCAAGGCTATGCTTGCAAAGCTATGCTTGCAGGGCTATGCTTGCAAGAGTATACTTGCAGGGCTATGCTTGCCATGCGGTGCCTATGCGGTGCGGTGCCGCCTATGTGCCTATGCGCTGCGGTGCCTATGCGGTGCGATGTCACCTATGCGGTGCGGTGCCACCTATGCGCGTGTGCGGTGCGACGTCAGCTATGCGGTGCGCTGCCGCCTATGTGCCTATGCGGTGCGGTGCCGTTTATGCGCGTATGTGGTGTGATGTGAGCTATGTGCCTAGGCGATATCGGCTATGCGGTGCGGTGCCGCCTATGCGCCTATGCGGTGCGATGTCAGCTATGCGGTGCGCTGCCGCCTATGCGCGTATGCGGTGCGGTGCCTATGTGGTGCGATGTCACGTATGTGGTGCAGTGCTACTTATGTGCTTATGTAGTGCGGAGGTAGGTACGTGCTCGTGTAGTACCACGTAGACGCGTATGTGCGTATGCGGTGCGGTGCCTATGTGGTGCGATGTCACCTATGTGGTGCGGTGCCATCTACGTGCTTATCAGGTGCAGTGCTAGGTACGTGCTTATGTAGTACCACATACGCACCTATGTGAAGCCACGTGGCGCTGAAGTGCGGTGCGGTGTCACCTATGCGGTGCGGTGCCGCCTATGCGCCTATGCGGTGCCGCTTATGTGCCTATGCGGTGCGACGTTAGCTATGCGGTGCGGTGCCGCGTATGTGCTTATGCGCCTATGCGGTGTATGCACCTATGCGGTGTATGCACCTATGCGGTGTATGCGCCTATGCGGTGTGGTGCGCCTATGCGGTGTATGCGCCTATGCGGTGCGATGTCACCTATGCGGTGCGGTGCCGCCTATGCGCGTATGCGGTGTGGTGCCGCCTATGCGGTGCGACGTTAGCTATGCGCCTATGCGGTGCGATGTCACGTATGCGGTGCGCTGCTGCCTATGTGGCTATGTGGTGTGGTGCCGCTTATGTGCGGTGCGGTGCCTATGTGGTGCGATGTCACCTATGTGGTGCGGTGCCATCTACGTGCTTATGAGGTGCAGTGCTAGGTAGGTGCTCGTGTAGTACCACGTACGCGCCTATGCGGTGCGATGTCACCTATGCGCCTATGCGCCTATGCGGTGCGATGGCGCGTATGTGGTGCACTGCCGGCTATGCGCCTATGTGGTGCGGTGCCGCCTATGCGGTGTGACGTTTGCTATGCGGTGCGCTGCCGCCTATGTGCCTATGCGGTGTGGTGCTACGTATGCGCCTATGCGGTGCGTCATGCGCCTATGCGGTGTGATGCGGTGCCTACGCACTACACGCAGATAGGTACGCACTGTTGGTGCCACGTACGCAGGTATGTGGTGTGGTGCGGTGTGATGCGGCGCCGCCTACCCGCCTATGTGATGCGGGTGCTGATGGGTGCCTACGTAGTGCGACGTCAGCTATGCGGTGCGGTGCCGCCTATGTGCTTATGCGGTGTGGTGCCACGTATACGCCTATGCGGTGCGGTGCCGCCTATGCGCGTATGCGGTGCGATGTTGCCGATGCGGTGCGGTGCCGCCTATGCGCCTATGCGGTGCGATGTCACGTATGCGGTGCGCTGCCGCCTATGTGGCTATGTGGTGTGGTGCCGCTTATGTGCTTATGTGGTGCGGTGCCACCTATGCGCGTATGCGGTGCAACGTCAGCTATGCGGTGTGGTGCCGCCTATGCGCCTATGCGGTGCGATGGCGCTTATGTGGTGCACTGCCGCCTATGCGCCTATGCGGTGCGGTGCCGCCTATGCGGTGCGACGTTTGCTATGCGGTGCGGTGCCGTTTATGCGCCTATGTGGTGTGATGTGACCTATGTGCCTAGGCGATGTTGCGTACGCGCCTATGCGGTGCGATGTCACCTATGCGGTGCGGTGCCACCTATGCGCGTATGCGGTGCGACGTCAGCTATGCGGTGTGGTGCCGCCTATGCGCCTATGCGGTGCGATGGCGCCTATGTGGTGCACTGCCGCCTATGCGCCTATGCGGTGCGGTGCCGTTTATGCGCCTATGTGGTGTGATGTGACCTATGTGCCTAGGCGATGTCGCGTATGCGCCTATGCGGTGCGCTGCCGCCTATGCGGTGCGGTGCCTATGTGGTGCGATGTCACCTATGTGGTGCAGTGCTACTTATGTGCTTATGTAGTGCGGTGCCGCGTATGCGGTGCGACGTTTGCTATGCGGTGCGCTGCCGCCTATGTGCCTATGCGGTCTGGTGCTACGTATGCGCCTATGCGGTGTGATGCGGTGCCTACGCACTACACGCACATAGGTACGCACTGTTGGTGCCACGTACGCACCTATGTGGTGCCCGTGGGTGGTGCCTGTGCGCCTATGCGGTGTGGTGCGGTGTGATGCTCATGGGTGCTTACGTAGTGTCACCTGGGTGCTGCTAGATGCTAGCTACCTACTGGCCTATGAGCTATGTGCTGATGGGCTTTGGGCGTGTGCTGGGTGGGTGACACTGTGTGTCTTCCTGCACTGGGTGTCAGCTGGGTGCGCGGCTGTTGGCTGCTGTGATGCTGATAGGTTGTGTGGCTATTCATTTATGGTGCATTGGAAAAGGAATGGCATCAATCAGCTCAGTGGGCGGGTGCTGGCACTGTGCTGCATGTGCCAGTGGGTCACACTGTGTGTCAAGTGGGCGCGCGCCTGGTGGGCGCTCTGATGCTGATAGGTTGTGCGGCCATTCATTTAGGGCGCATTGCAAAAGGAATGGCTTCAATTGGCACAGTGGGCGGCCGCTGGCGGGGGCTGCAAGGCGGCAGGCAGCAGGTGTCAGCTATGGGGCTATCGTGCTATCGGGTGTGACCTATCAGGCGTCGGCACTGCCGCCTATGCGCCTATGCGGTGCGGTGCCGTTTATGCGCCTATGTGGTGTGATGTGACCTATGTGCCTAGGCGATGTCGCGTATGCGCCTATGCGGTGCGCTGCCGCCTATGCGGTGCGGTGCCTATGTGGTGCGATGTCACCTATGTGGTGCAGTGCTAGTTATGTGCTTATGTAGTGCGGTGCCGCGTATGCGGTGCGACGTTTGCTATGCGGTGCGCTGCCGCCTATGTGCCTATGCGGTCTGGTGCTACGTATGCGCCTATGCGGTGTGATGCGGTGCCTACGCACTACACGCACATAGGTACGCACTGTTGGTGCCACGTACGCACCTATGTGGTGCCACCTATTAATGTGCGTATGTAGGTGCTCGTGGGTGGTGCCTGTGCGCCTATGCGGTGTGGTGCGGTGTGATGCTCATGGGTGCTTACGTAGTGTCACCTGGGTGCTGCTAGATGCTAGCTACTGGTCTATGAGCTATGTGCTGATGGGCTTTGGGCGTGTGCTGGGTGGGTGACACTGTGTATCTTCCTGCACTGGGTGTCAGCTGGGTGCGCGGCTGTTGGCTGCTGTGATGCTGATAGGTTGTGTGGCTATTCATTTATGGTGCATTGGAAAAGGAATGGCATCAATCAGCTCAGTGGGCGGGTGCTGGCACTGTGCTGCATGTGCCAGTGGGTCACACTGTGTGTCAAGTGGGCGCGCGCCTGGTGGGCGCTCTGATGCTGATAGGTTGTGCGGCCATTCATTTAGGGCGCATTGCAAAAGGAATGGCTTCAATTGGCACAGTGGGCGGCCGCTGGCGGGGGCTGCAAGGCGGCAGGCAGCAGGTGTCAGCTATGGGGCTATCGTGCTATCGGGCGTGACCTATCAGGCGTCGGCTATCAGTATCAGGCGTCGGCTATCACCATGAGGCATCGGGTATCGCTATCGCGCTGTCTTTTGCATGTGCGCGCGAAATGCAAAAAAGGCGGCCGCCGGGTTTCGAACCGGCGACCTCTCGCTTTTTCGCGCAGGTGCATAGCGGCGCCCCGCAGGCGCTGCGCAGCGGCATGGCAAATTGGCATTGGCATCGGTACTCATGCAAGTCGCAAGGCTAGGGGCTGCGGGGACATTGGTAACGCGGTCTCTCTCTCTCTTGGTCACCTTCATACCTCCCGGGGGGAGGTAAGCACAAGCTGCGCAGGGGCTGCGCGAGTGGGCTTACCTCCCCCGCCCGGGCCGGGGGCAGCCGTCACATGTGCGGGCGGGCCGGAAGGGGCGCACGCTTGCAGGCCTATGCTTGCAGGGCTATGCTTGCAGGGCTATGCTTGCAAGGCTATGCTTGCAAGGCTATGCTTGCAGGGCTATGCTTGCAGGAGTATGCTTGCAGGGCTATGGGCGGGTGTCATGCGGGTACACACTTTTATGCTTGCGCAAGCAGGGTATGCTTGCAGGGGTATAGTTGCAGGCATATGCTTGCAAAGGATATGCTTGTGCACAGAGAATACTTGCAGGAGTATACTTGCAGGCATATGCTTGGAGGCGGCGTACACTTTAGAGGTGGCCCACGGGTCAGAGGCCGACGGGTTGGAGGCCCACGGGTCAGAGGGCCACGGGTTGGTGGCCCATGGGGCGGAGGCCCACGGGTTGGTGGCCCACGGGTTAGGGGTGGAGACACATGGTGCGTATGTGCTTATGCGGTGCGATGTCAGCTATGCGGTGCGCTGCCGCCTATGCGCCTATGCGGTGCAGTGCCGTTTATGCGCCTATGTGGTGTGATATGACCTATGTGCCTAGGCGATGTCGCGTATGCGCCTATGCGGTGCGATGGCACCTATGCGGTGCGGTGCTGCCTATGTGCCTATGCGGTGCGATGTCACCTATCCGGTGTGGTGCCGCCTATGCGCCTATGCGGTGTGGTGCCGCGTATGTGCTTATGCGGTGTGGTGCCACGTATACGCCTATGCGGTGCGGTGCCGCCTATGCGCCTATGCGGTGCGATGTTGCCTATGCGGTGCGGTGCCGCCTATGCGCCTATGCGGTGCGATGTTACCTATGCGGTGCGCTGCCGCCTATGTGGCTATGTGGTGTGGTGCCGCTTATGTGCCTATGTGGTGCAATGTCACTTATGCGGGGCCATCTACGTGCTTATGAGGTGCAGTGCTAGGTACATGCTATGCGCGTATGCGGTGCGACGTCAGCTATGCGGTGTGGTGCGCCTATGCGGTGTATGCGCCTATGCGGTGCGATGTCAGCTATGCGGTGTATGCGCCTATGCGGTGCGGTGCCGCCTATGCGGTGCGACGTTAGCTATGTGCCTATGCGGCGCGATGTCACCTATGCGGTGTGCTGCCGCCTATGTGGCTATGTGGTGTGGTGCTGCTTATGTGCTTATGTGGTGCAATGGCGCATAAGCGCGCCATCTACGTGCTTATGAGGTGCAGTGCTAGGTACGTGCTCGTGTAGTACCACGTACGCGCCTATGTGGTGCGATGTCACCTATGCGGTGCGGTGCCACCTATGCGCGTATGCGGTGCGACGTCAGCTATGTGGTGTGGTGCCGCCTATGCGCCTATGCGGTGCGATGGCGCCTATGTGGTGCAGTGCTAGTTATGTGCTTATGTAGTGCGGTGCCATCTACGTGCTTATCAGGTGCAGTGCTACCTACGTGCTTATGTAGTACCACATACGCAGCTATGTGGAGCCACGTGGCGCTGAAGTGTGATGGGTGCGGTGCAATGTCACTTATGCGGGGCCATCTACGTGCTTATGAGGTGCAGTGCTACGTACGTGCCTATGCGGTGCGATGTCACCTATCCGGTGCAGTGCCGCCTATGCGCCTATGCGGTGCCGCTTATGCGCCTATGCGGTGCGACGTCAGCTATGCGGTGCGGTGCCGCCTATGTGCTTATGCGGTGTGGTGCCACGTATACGCCTATGCGGTGCGGTGCCGCCTATCCGCCTATGCGGTGCGATGGCGCCTATGTGGTGCAGTGCTGCCTATGCGCCTATGCGGTGCGGTGCCGCCTATGCGGTGCGACGTTTGCGCGATGGGTGGCGCCTATGCGGTGCGATGTTGCCTATGCGCCTATGCAGTGCGGTGCCGCCTATGCGGCAATGCGGTGCGATGTTGCCTATGCGGTGCGGTGCCGCCTGTGCGCCTATGCGGTGCGATGTCACCTATGCGGTGCGCTGCCGCGTATGTGCCTATGTGGTGTGGTGCAGTGCTAGCTATGTGCTCGTGTAGTACGACGTGCGCGCCTATGCGGTGCGATGTCACCTATGCGGTGCGCCTATGCGGTGCGATGTCATCTATGCGGTGCGCTGCCGCGTATGTGCCTATGTGGTGTGGTGCCGCGTATGTGCCTATGTGGTGCAGTGCCATGTACGCACCTATGTGCATATGCGGTGCGGTGCCGCCTATGCGCCTATGCGGTGCGATGTCACGTACGTGCTTATGAGGTGCAGTGCTAGCTACGTGCTCGTGTAGTACGACGTGCGCGCCTATGCGGTGCGATGTCACCTATGCGGTGCGCCTATGCGGTGCGATGTCACCTATGCGGTGCGCTGCCGTGTATGTGCCTATGTGGTGTATGTGGTGCCGCGTATGTGCCTATGTGGTGCAGTGCCATGTACGCACCTATGTGCGCAGAACACAACGTCCTGCTCTTAGGAAAGCGGTACACATTTCCTGTACAGTAACCGCAGTTTCACCGCTATCTGTTGAAATTGTTGAAATACCTGTCAAACAAATCAAATTGTTTCAAATTTCCTCAGGAAGGTTAGCTGATAAGTCGCAAGTCGATAAGTTCGCAAGTCGCAAACCGCAAGTCGCAATCCGTCATCGCGAAGCAGGTTACTATTTCCCATCGCGCCATTTCCAGAACAAAAAGAACACAAAGAACACAAAGAAGTGGCGCGCGCTTTGCTTCGAAGCTATACGGACGGGCGCGGGCATCGATTCGCGATTTGGCGCGCGCGATTTGCTTAGAAGCTATGCGGACGGGCGCGGGCATCGATTTGCGACGCGCTGTGCTATGGGGACGTTTGCGATATGCTTCACGTGAAGCGCCGTCCGCTCTGATAGTTTTTACCATATGTAGACGTAAAATCGCTTGTACACAGCGTTGTGCCCGTAATAATACACCCTTAAATCAATTTGTAAAACAAACTTAAGGTTTAGTTAATACGGGCACAACGCTGCTTGTACAGGTATAACAGCCATATACTAGGTTTTGTTTATGTTAGCACCATGTCATCTCCAAAGGAAGCCCGCATACGTGAGCTAGAAGCTGAGGGTCATCTACACATATCTGCATTTCTTATTGCAGACCTAGAGGCTGCGGTCGCCGAGGCTGCCGAGAAGGCAGAGAAGGCAGAGAAAGCTGTCATAGAGGCTGCCGAGAAGGCAGAGAAAGCTGCCATAGAGGCTGCCGAGAAGGCCATTAAGGCTGCCGAGAAGGCCATTGAGGCCGCGAAGGTGAAGGTCATCACCGAGTACAGGTACAGAGTGTTTATGCAAGAGCGAGAAGCTATACAGAGGCTGCTGCCGACACGTTGCCGACACGAAAAGTTTTCCTTTTTCTAAAAGTGCACTAGCCGCGCAGCCGGGAGAGCGATCGCCCGGTCAGCAGCCTGCAGGGAACGTGCACAGAAGGAGCGCGAACTGCAGCAGGGCGCATCCACGCACACAAAGCGTAGTGAGAGCTGAGTGACGCACGCTGCCCGGAAGCTGTGCGGACATGAGCGGTTATGTTTTTACATTTTGCGCAATCCATGTAACTTTTCAGACTGTGGGCTTGTACTTTCTTTCCGTCTTTCCGTCTCGCACGTGCATGGTCAGCACATGCAGCTGCCCGCTCGCATATGATGTCTACATGTAAACAAATCAAACAAATCAAATTGTTACAAATTTCCTCAGGAAGGTTTGCTGATAAGTCGCAAGTCGAAAGTCGCAAACCGCAAGCCGCAATCCGTCATCGCGAAGCAGGTTACTATTTCCCAGCGCGCCATTTCCAGAACAAAAAGAACACAAAGAACACAAAGAAGTGGCGCGCGCGATTTGCTTAGAAGCTATGCGGACACAGGCATCACTAACATTTCGCGAGTAACGCGCGCTTGCTTAGAAACTATGCGAACTCGTCTGCTTAGAAGCTATGCGGACAGGCATCGCGGACATTTCGCGAGTGGCGCGCGCTGCTTAGAAGCTATGCGGACGGCCTCGCGAACATTTCGCGATAGGCGCGCGCCGAGAAAATTCTCGCGGGAAACGCTTGGCTTCAGAACTATACAGGCAACATAGGAACTTTTCGCGGGAAGCTACGACGCGAAGCGTGACCAGTCAGACTGTGGATCCTGTCAAAAGCGCGCGCGCGCCTTTCACTTGCGTATAGCGTCTCGCGCATGCTTGTTATTGTAAATTCTGAACTAATTCTGAGCTAGTTCTTAACTAATTGTGCAGAAGCGAAGTAGATTAGGCAATCGCGCTCATAAGCCACCGATCTTTTCGAGGCAAAGCGTTTCAACAACATATACGCATTCCAGGCTCTTGCAATCTAGGAAATATAGGAAACAATTCAGGAAATTAGCAGTATCAATTCGTTGTTGCCGCTCATTGCCGCTCGCACTGTTGCGGTGCCTTGAATAGGGAACATGCCGCTCGGAACTCCGTGCATCCTGCCAAGCAGCAATGGCGTGATTCGGTTTGGTCGCGCTACCAATACCAAGCTCGCTACCAAGGCGGATGAGCGCGTCCGTGTGCAACAAGTGGCGCAGGATAGGCCATGCGGTGTCGTGAGCGTTACGCATGAGGAGCTGGAAGCCGGAAAGAAAGCATTCATGGAACTGGCAGAGCAGCTAATTGGGACAGGCATCCTAATCTCCCGGAACGATGATGATGCGAACACTCCTTTGTCCTTGGGTAAGGTTTGCGTGTCGTGCGCGCCAGTGTGGTTCCCACCGCGCCGGGCCTCTATGTGTTTTCTGTACGGACCTTTACCCCTGCATTACCGACCTTTACCCCTGCATTACCGACCTTTACCCCTGCATTACCATGTTTAACAGGCACCGTGGATCACCTGGATCAAGTGACTAATCGTGTCAAATGGTTTCCATTCGCGGTAAAGTTTGGAGTGCCAGGGGCAACTCCGGGGGCAACACCGGAGGCAACTCCGGAGGCAACTCCAAAGGAACAAGATACATGGTACTACACCTTTGACGGCGTAAGTGTCACCGCGGGGGATTGAATTTGAGAGTCCACTTAGAGAATTCACATAGAGCCAACCGAGACTCCAAAATCAAACTAAAATATGGCTGTGTCACAATGCTGTCTGTGCACAGGTGATGGAGGGCAGGCGTGCTTACCAAGACAGCCCCATGATGGGGTCTGATGAGCGCATAGTCCTTCTCCCAGAACCTGTCGCAGCGATAGCAGCTCAGGGCAACAGTTGCCGGGACAAAGGCACCAATGCCAGGCAACCGGCACCGCTGCCATCGGGACACTCGCCATCCGCTGCTACGCCACCGTTGCGGCGTAGCCGCCGACGGTTACATCCCAGCGCTGCTCCTTCATCTCCGCCGCCGCCGCAAGCCGCTGCTCCTTCCCCTCCACCGCCGCCGCAAGCCGCTGCTCCTTCCCCTCCGCCGCCGCCGCCGCAAGCCGCTGCTCCTTCCCCTCCGCCGCCGCCGACGCAAGCCGCTGCTCCTTCCCCTCCACCGCCGCCGCCGCAAGCCGCTGCTCCTTCCCCTCCGCCGCCACCGACGCAAGCCGCTGCTCCTTCCCCTCCTCCACCGCCGACGCAAGCCGCTGCTCCTTCCCCTCCACCGCCGCCGACGCAAGCCGCTGCTCCTTCCCCTCCTCCGCCGCCGACGCAAGCCGCTGCTCCTTCCCCTCCGCCGCCGCCGTCGCAAGCCACTGCTCCTTCCCCTCCGCCGCCGCCGCAAGCCGCTGCTCCTTCCCCTCCACCGCCGCCGCCGCAAGCCGCTGCTCCTTCCCCTCCACCGCCGCCGCCGCAAGCCGCTGCCTCTTCCCCGCCTCCCCCAACTAGTCCGCCAAGTTCTGAGACCGACATCGAAGTCATTGACGGCCATGATGATGAGGAGGACTACATGTGTGATGGTGATAACGTAAGTTGATTGCTGTCTGTCATTTCTGGATGTCATTTGTTGGATTGTCATTTGGGATGTTCTTTGTTCAATCATCAGTATTTGACTGCATGGCTCTGCACCCATTTGGCTGCATGATTGCACTTTTTGTTGCACTCTTTGGCTGCATGATTGACTGCATGGCTGCACTCTTTGACTGCACTCTTTGACTGCACTCTGTCCGTGCCTTGGCTGTGCACAGGAACCCATGGCTACTACCAGCGGCGAAACGCATCCGCCGCCCTTGGCTGCGCACGGCTCCATGGGATACGGCAACGCCCAGCAGCCCCCGCCACCCTTGGCTGCGCACGGCTCCATGGGATACGGCAACGCCCAGCAGCCCCCGCCACCCTTGGCTGCGCACGGCTCCATGGGATACGGCAACGCCCAGCAGCCCCCGCCACCCTTGGCTGCGCACGGCTACATGGGATACGGCAACGCCCAGCAGCCCCCGCCACCCTTGGCTGCGCACGGCTACATGGGATACGGCAACGCCCAGCAGCACCCGCCACCCTTGGCTGCGCACGGCTACATGGGATACGGCAGCGCCCAGCAGCACCCACCGCCCTTCGCTGCGCACGGCTCCATGGAATACGGCAGCGCCCCGCAGCACCCACCGCCCTTCGCTGCGCACGGCTCCATGGAATACGGCAGCGCCCCGCAGCACCCACCGCCCTTCGCTGCGCACGGCCACTATCCAGGCTACTATCCAGGCTACTATCCGGGTTACTATCCGGGTTACTATCCGGGTCACTACGGTGATGTGGCCCACACCCGTGCATTCGACCCTTCCTTCTACCAGCAGCAGCCCCCGGCTCAGCCCCAGCCCCAGCCCCAGGCTCAGCCGCCGCCGCCCACACCGCACGCCGCGCGTCTCTCGCGGAAGCGACCGGCGGCGGAGGATGGCGAGGCAGTATCAGAGCCCCGGACTGTCGCACGCTCGCCATCGCCCACCGCGTCCCTGACTCAACCCTCTCAGTCTCGACCCTCTCAGTCTCGACCCTCTCAGTCTCGACCCTCTCAGTCTCGACCCTCTCAGTCTCGAGCTGCCGCTACTGGTGATGAGCAGCAGCAGCAGCAGCAGCAGCCAGGCGACGACATGCCTTTGATGAACATGTCGCGGCAGGATTTGCATATGTTCTTATCAGAGACAGTCACCACGGCTACGGCTGCGGTTGCAGCTGCAGCTGCGGCTGCGGCTACTACGACCAATGGTGCCATTGCTGGGCGGATAGTCAGCAGGAAGCCCCCAGGATCGCAGCCCTCGCTGTGCGCGTGGGCGTCGGCATACCCTAACGACGGCCACTGCCCGATGGTGTCGAAATCTGTCAACTCCAGGAAGAAAACGCCTGGCAATACCCAGAAGCACTACATTCCCCTCATTGCGCTGAGGGAGCTCAGCCTGCGCCACAAGTCCATCGAGGCCGCCCTGAAGGATCAGCGCCACTACTACGTATGTCGCGAGTGCTACATCAAGGGCGGCTGTGCACCATCCGGCTCTGGCAGTAGGCACGGGTGCATCATATGCTTCAGGTCCAGCGCAAGTCAGTTGGCCATTACGTGTTCGGCTTGCAGAAACCAGGTGCGCAACAACCACATCAACGACAAGGACTACCACCGCACGTTCGTGTGTGGTACGCTGCTGCAGCCGCTGATCACCAAGCTGCGGACGTACCGCATCACCGCTGTCAGTGAGCAGCGCACCTTTGGGAGCCACCAAGACGCGCGGAACGAGATGCGCTTCGACCTCTTCGTGCGCGCGATGAACGAGGGCGACGCCGTGTCCATTGCCATCGAGTTCGTCAGCTCATCAAACATCACGGCGGCATCCATGCAGTACAAGCTCAAGTGGATGATGGACGAGGCCAAGGGCGTGAGCTCCAACAAGAGCGTGCTCCTAATCATCAAGCACACGCCGAATGAGGCGGACGTTGTGATACAGCTGGCGCTGTTGCGTTGCTGGATCGCTGCCTTCATCGAGGAGGCCAAGTACCTGCACGGCGGCAACTCCGTAAAGTTTGTGACCATGGGCTTTTCCGCGGACGAGGTAGCCGCGAACAAGCACTTCGCGGGCGGTCTGCACCTGGCGTGGAACGCAGCGCCCTCATGCAGGGAGCACGAGTTTAAGTATTGCCTGTACCCCAAGGAGTACAGCAGGATCAAGGGTCAAAACCCCATGCCGTACGACATGCACGATTACATCCTGAAGTAATGAGTCGGGCTCGAGTCGGGCTTGAGTCGGGCTTGATACTGCGCATTGGCACAAGTTCTTGTTGTTGATTGTTGTTCATTGCACGCATGCGGCGGCGGCGGACATCCTCTGGGCTCATGATAATACACGTGCACGGATATCTATGCGCGAGTTGTTGTTGTCGAGCTCTAGAATGCGCGAGTTGTTGTTGTCGAGCTCTAGAGAATTAGATTAGAGATGGTTGTAGTGGCGTTATTGTGTATCGGTTGCGCCACGGGAGGGGCATGGACGACGCTTTCGCTTAGCACAAAATGCAATCTTAACTGATTATTATTATGGTTATTATGCGTGGTGCTCTGCGAATGCTCTGCGAATGCATACTGCGAATGCTCTGCGAATGCATACTGCGAATGCATACTGCGAATGCATACTATCCGGCGGACTAATAACCATAACTAGTTTACTGACCAGGCAGGCCGAAGCATGAACGACGCTATATGACTGTATGTGCTGTTTCGCTGAGCACAGAATGCGAGCAGAACTGCAAAGTTATCCATGACGTGTGACTTTTTTCGTTTTTTTCGTATCCTCCAAGTGAGAGCTTTAGCTGACAATTTCACGTGTCGGCGTAAGGCAGTGTTAGGCCAGTCGGCGTAAGGCAGAGTGTTAGGCCAGTCGGCGTAAGGCAGAGTGTTAGGCCAGTCGGCCGAGTCTACTGGTGGGCGTTAGGTCGAGTCAAAGGAGTTGGGTATTGGGCCGAGTCTGCCTTGTCGGCGGAGTGCGTTTAAGGGTGTATTATTACGGGCACAATGCTCTGCGTGTTAGGCCAGTCGGCGGAGTGCGTGTTAGGCCGACTCAGCCCTTGTCGGCCGAGTCTACGGTGTATTGTTACGGGCACAACGTTGTAGGCATAACAGTTATGCCGAGTCTACCGAGTCCTACCGAGTCCTACCGAGTCCTACCGAGTCTACCGAGTCCACCGAGTCCTATGGAGTGGGTGTAGGGCCGAGTCGGCAGTCCGAGTAGCTCGTGACATATTGGTCATTTCTATTGTGGTCCGTACTTTATCAAAATGTGTAACAACAATAACATCAACAAGAACATCAAACGCATCAACAACAACACCATTCGCCGATCTGTATCCAGCCGTCAACGAACTCGCTATTGGCTTGCCATCGACTCGATATCAGCCAGCTACTCGGGATAGCCAGCTACTCAGGATAGACTAATTTAGTTTCTGGCATCCGCGCGTGACCTACTTGTCTGTTATCAGTTGCCTGGTGGGCTGGACCGTGAACAATAAATAGAGGGTCGCTGCCCCCCAGCAAGATGCATACAATGCCATATGATACCTGAGGAACGTGTTCATATTCCTTAGAATCCGTTCATAACCATCTAACTCTAGCTTAACTCAACCTTTCATCGTACCTATCGCGATAACGCGATACCGCGATATCTATCTTCGCGTGTGGGCATACTTGTGTGCCGGTTGCCCGACAGGTCAGTAATCAAAGGGGACGTTATATCGAGTCTGCATGGATTTGTTTGGTTGGGGGCATGTATGTGGCAGGGAATGGCCGATAGCAGTACAAATTTTCATGCCTGCCTTCCGTTCGTCAAATGTTTCTGCCATCATCCTATCTCTTTACTTCTTTGGTCGTTTTTCGGAAAGCGCGGCTTGCATTTGTGCGCGTATATACACTTCACGTTGTTATGTAACCCACGTGCCCGTACAGGAGGACGAAGGCGACAAAATGAGATATACTTTCGACGTTGACATTATCAACCTTGTGAGCGACAGCGACAGTGAATACGAGAGCGACCGCGACGACGTAAGTGGGGGGTGATTTCAGCTCCTTCTCAGATAGCGCACGGCTTACGAACCTATTGGCATATTTGTTGCAAACTGTTCGGGCCCTAAATATGAGTTTCCAGCAATGCGTAAATGAGGAATATGCATATGATATTATAATGCCGGTGCAAATTAGAATTGTTCTCAGTTGTACTGCTCTTGTATTTTCCTTGTACTCCTCGGTCCCACTCACTATGTCACGCGCTAGGTCCCACTCACTTTGCCACGCGCTAGGTCCCGCTCACTATGTCACACGCTAGGTCCGGTCCCGCTCACTATGTCACGCGCTAGGTCCGGTCCCGCTCACTATGTCACGCGCTAGGTCTGGTCCCGCTCACTATGCCACGCGCTAGGTCCCGCTCGCTATGTCACACGCTAGGTCCGGTCCCGCTCACTATGTCATGCTCACTATGTCATGCTCGGCAAACTATGTCACGCGCTATGTACCGCTCTCTCACTATGTCACACGCAATATGCGTTTCCAGCAATGCGTAAATGGGGAATAAGCATATGATATTATAATGCCGGTGCAAATTAGAATTGTTCTCAGTTGTACTGCTTGTATTTTCCTTGTACTCCTCGGTCCTAATTCTCCTATGTTACACGCTATGTCCCGCTATGTCACGCGCACTATGTCATTCTCGCTATGTCACGCACGCTATATCCGTTCCGCGCTATATCCGTTCCGCGCTATATCCGTTCCACGCTAGGTCCGTTCCACGCTAGATTCCCTTCCGCGCTAGGTCCGTTCCGCGCTAGATTCCCTTCCGCGCTACGTTCCCGGTCTTTATTCTTTATTCTTATTACTAGCAACTATCTATAGCACAGCTGAAAGCACAGCTGCATATCCAAATGAATGGATTCTCGCTTGTACGTTAATGACACATCTACAGCGCGACTCGGAATTCATAATATAATTATTCCCGCGTCTTGACAGAGTCCTCAAATTAAATAACTAAATCACAAATTACACACAATAATAATTCCTACGTCTGCTATTTTATCGTCCTTCAGGATGCAACAGGCATCGACCTTCAGGATGCAACAGGCATCGACCTTCAGGATGCAACAGGCAACGACTTTCAGGATGAAACAGGCATCGACCAGCCAGAGCATGTTCACCAGGTCGTACCAGGCCTCAACAACCACCAACAGACCGCGGGGTGAGAGTTCCATGGTTTGCCATATGGCGCGCACCTTGCATGGTCACACGGGGAACGGCCATATCTTGAGAGGCTTCTTATCCACTTGAGCCTTTCTTGAGCCGGTCTTGACCCCATGTTTTGTCGATCTTATGCTAAAGCTGAAGAGCTACAACCAAGACCCTCGGACGCAAGACATTGGCAACGCACTTTGGTGAAGATGCAACTCAAGGTGCAGCGGAAGTAGAGCTTAAGGCTAGCCCAACATTTGTCCCTAAGAAACCGTTACGCAAGAACCTGACCAAGTACCCAAAGCAGAAGAACCTTTACCAAGCACGCACCCAAGATGATTCCCAAGATATTTTCAACAATCTCAGCAGTGCGACCTGCACATTGCTTATATGTAATATAACATTAACCAGTGCATCATGTGAAGGGCACGTCGTACGCGACAAAGTGTCGCGTACGACATTGTTAGTTACTGCGCCTGTGAGCTGAAAACTTCTTCTACGATGAGCTGTTGTCGCCTTCAGCACTAATAATAACCGTATGCAATATACATATAATTTATCGATATTGCCAGGCAATAGCAATGCAGCAGCAGTGTTCGTCAATGTTTGACCAGGTGTCCACGCATCCACTCTGCCACTTTTCCAGGCTTCTAGTGGAGCAATGCATCTTTATAATTATATTTTAGGCAGGCCTGTTAAGTTCTGGGCGTCGCGCTTCAGCATTTTGCCTGGCGAGCTATGGTCAGCGAGCGAGGAAGGCGACCATCAGGACCTGCCACAGCTGCTCGCTGCTCGCAGTCAGATGGAAGTTAGGGCCACTGGACTTGTGCTGCCAGCATTATAACAAAGCTCGAGAGCTGCCGGTGAGCATGAAGACCATTGCTGACCTCAAACCCAAAGCTCTGCTTGCGTGGCTTTATTTCCCTAGTTAATGGATAATTTTCATTATCTGAAATGATTCATTTTCCTGGAATACATGCAGGTGATCGAATCCTGCCAAGACTGGTTGACATCTATCTTAAGAACCTGGCTGTGCTGTATGCTGCCAACTTTGCTGAAGCATTTGGCAAATCACGCTGTGATGGTAAGCATGGGAGTGGCGCTTGTTTTCTGCGTGTGCTGCCTGAGAGTGTTGCAACGAACTCCTTGATAGAAAACTACTTCAACTTATGGCACCAACCCTCGATGAAACCCACAGCAGGACGTGCGGGACACACAGCTGGGAGAGGACTTTATGGACGTGGCAGGATATGGAGCAGAGAGCATGGAGCAGCGGCTTGCTGGATTTGGTCGTTGAGGAGCTGCTGCAGCGTGACATGGATTGTGAGCATGGATTGTGAGCATCAGCGGTGTATGGGCCCTGCAGGGCTCAGCTGAGCAAGTAGCGGCATGGTCTGGATCTACAGCAATAGTGATGGGGTAGGCAACACCAGCAATAGCTAGCAGAGGCGATATGAACCGTGAAGTGAAGGGAACCGCGAGCGAGGTGAAGGGGCAGGTTGTGAGCTCGAAGTAAGCCTGTAGGTCAGTATTACTTGAGGAAGGCAAGGGGCATGGAGCACAGCAGCTAGCGCCCCATCAGGTGTGTGGGTTCGGTGCAACATGCCAGTTTGTAGGGAAGAACAGACTGACCCCTGTGGTGGAACGTACTGGTTCCTGGGGTGAAATGTAACACTTTTTGCAGTGACAATGTCTTTAGTGATGTCGGCTTGAGCCTGGACCTTGAGCCCCGCCTTGAGCTGGGCTCTTCGGTGTAATGCCTTGAGCAGTTTACTTCACCCGGATCTTCAGCGGGGTCTTAAGCTGGGTTCTTGTGCATTCTCTCAACAAGCCCTCTCAAGATGTGGCTTGGAAAATTGATTAAGATAAGCTCAAGAGTGCCTCAAGACCGGCCGTTCCCGGAGTGGGTGCACTTGGTCATCTACTTGCCCACTACTTGCGCGCATGATGTCCTGAGTCGCTGATGTCCTGAGTCGCTGATGTCCTGAGTCGCTGATGTCCTGAGTCGCTGATGTCCTGAGTCGCTGATGTCCTGAGTCGCTGATGTCCTGAGTCGCTGATGTCCTGAGTCGCTGATGTCCTGAGTCGCTGATGTCCTGAGTCGCTGATGTCCTGAGTCGCTGATGTCCTGAGTCGCTGACTTCCATTTTTGCTACCCCCAATTCTTGTCATCACAGCCCCATGTCCTTCAATGTAGTGGTGGGCGCTGCAATGGGCGCTGTATTGGACGCTGTAGGCGTGGTAATGGAGGCAATGGGCGCAGCAATGGCCGCGCCCCTGTTGCCGCAGCAAGTCAACACGGGGCCGGTCACCGCCGCCGCACCTCCCCTCCCGCCGCACTTCTTTGACTTCTTGGACAAGGTGCCCGACAAGAGGGAGCCTGCCACGCCGCCTGAGGGTATGACGGAGGACAAGGTGCCCGACAAGAGGGAGCCTGCCACGCCGCCTGAGGGTAAGACGGAGGACAAGGTGCCCGACAAGAGGGAGCCTGCCACGCCGCCAGAGGGTATGACGGAGGACAAGGTGCCCGACAAGAGGGAGCCTGCCACGCCGCCCGAGGGTATGACGGAGGACAAGGTGCCCGACAAGAGGGAGCCTGCCACGCCGCCCGAGGGTATGACGGAGGACAAGGTGCCCGACAAGAGGGAGCCTGCCACGCCGCCCGAGGGTATGACGGAGGACAAGGTGCCCGACAAGAGGGAGCCTGCCACGCCGCCCGAGGGTATGACGGAGGACAAGGTGCCCGCCAATACGGAGCCTATCGCTCTAACGCCTCTGGACGTCGAGATGGAGGATGAAGTGGCCGAGCTGTCGGCGCCGCGAAATTACCCAGCGGTGCCAGTTGCCGTCCTGCCAAACATCCAGTAAGTGTGTATGTCCGAAATAGGATAATGGAATAGGATAATGGGACTATGCATGGTGCGTTGCTTTTTTTTACTTATTAGTTACACTGAAGTGTGCAAATACTGCAAAAATACTGCAAATACTGCAACTATTGCAGGAATCTCGATCCGGACGTGGCTATCCAGGCCAGGAGGCACCTGGCAAACCCCGATAACATGTGAGTAATGTGAATCATTGTTATTGTTTTTGTTTGTTGTTGTTGGGTTTGTATTATTGTTGCAATTGTTTGCAATTGTTGTTTGCAATTGTTGTTGCAATTGTTGTACACCAACTGACAAACTGAAAACCGTTTCTGTCGCCTTCCTGATCTCTGCGCGCAGCGACAACACGTCCGTCTGCGATGCCCACGGGAAGTTTGGTACCAGCACGTGCATCCTCGGCCTAGTTGACACGGGTGGAGCTCGCGGTCGTGGCGTCGTGTCGTTAATCGACATCCCCAAGAACATCCTCGTCACAAGGGTTGCAGGCAAGAAGATCCACAAGAAAGCGGACATGCAGCGGCTCCGCGATATGAAGAGCCCATCGTTGCTGTACAACGTCAGCGGCAAGTACTCGTCCACGCGTAAGAACAAGCCAGGGGTAGCCACCCGCGACTTCAATATCCTGGGCGTCATGGAGCCCTTGGTCGGCGAGGGTCTCGGATCCTTTGTCAACGACCCCAGGGGCACCGGCATGCACTCGGGGAACGGCCGTCTCTTGAGGAGGCGTCTTATCTCTTGAACATCCCTTGAGGGGCTGTTGAGGGACTCTCTAGCAGCCCTTTGCCTGCAGCTCAAGAGACCTGGCGGAATGCTAAAGGAGTTCACCCCAGAGACGACTGAAGGGACGCTCAAGAATATCGTAAGGGAACTGCTAAAGATGGATAAGCTCAAGGGCAGCTCCTAAGAAGGATTAAAGTTCAAGAGGACAGCTCTAGAACAGTTTTAAGACCGGCTCAAGGAAAGCTAAAGTGCGCCCTTACATGTTTGATACAGATTGAAAGCAAGTTGAAAGCAAAGTTGAAAGCAAGATCGAAGGACGGTCTGAATCATAATGCTTCCTCTCAAATGTCCGTACAACCCGGCCCAGGGGCCGGGTTGTACGGATCCTCCCCCCGCTTCCTCACATTGACAGTGTAATGGATAGTATAATCGAATAGCACAAGGACTCTTATTTTACATAGTTTTGAGATACATTGACTAAAGGCTGCTCATGTAGTGACTCGTAGCGTCCGACTTCTGACTTTGACCGGACTTGACCTGACAACGACTGACCCAGCCCTCACATCCGGTGACGAACCTTACATGACTTTCCATATAACCTTATTTGGCCCTGGTTGTCCGGGCTATGGGACGACGCCTGCGGACAGGATAATCTTCACGGACGAGGCCGACCTGAAGTTGGCCATGAAGCACTTGGACGTCAACTATGGAGCATGCATTATTGCGACGACTGGTGTTATTAATGATGCGAAGTCTGCAGCTGCTGCGGCTGCCGGTGAGTTGGACTAAGACCGGGTTCATTGGAAATGCCGCACCAAATAGACCGCGCCGTCAGGCCGCAGCAGGTTGACAGATTCCTGCAATTTCTTCAAATCCATACAGATGACCAGGCAATTCTTGTCTCGTTGGCTTGCCTGGCATCACGATTCGAGCAAGTCCTCAATGGCGAGATCAACCCGCTGGTTCCCAGCACCAGGCCGACTCCTTTATTCCTGGAGCAATCTAGCTGCTCGAGTGAACTGCACTTCAACGTACTCGTCAAAGCCCCGCGGCACCTTACCGGAGCATCTCAGCCTTCAACTGCAACAAACGGTAAGCCGTTACAGCTGCGCAACAAGCAGAAGCCTGCACATACTCTGTACCATATAATTACATATCATATTTTCCGGTTTCCTGTGCAGTTCCTGTGAACAAGACCGCGGCCAAGGTCTACAGCGATGGAGCGATGAAGAGGAAATGGGCAGCAGTGATGGGCCAGGGGGCCTTTTTGCCCTGCCGGTGGACACATTTGCTTATGGTGCAGCGCCTGCGAAACGGCCAAGCAGGCGGCTGCGGAATTCCGCACGGGGTGGGGGGGCTGCTCCGGTCGGGAAGCAAGGCCATAAATTACCGGTGACAGTGGGGATGTGGAGAAAGCCAAGGCTGTGGATAAGCCGGGCAAGAAGGCGTGTAAGTGAGCAGGACGACGTAAGCACTTTATATGCAGGACGACTTGTAGGGTTACATAAGCTGCTGGCGGTTGACATGGGCAGGGTGATGACTTGAACAAACATTCTTGTGCCAGACATGTGGCAGATATTTGGTACACCAACGTACACTCAATTGGTAGCGTGCTGTATGCTAGCGTGCGCTAGTTACTTACTGATTTCAATGTGATTTACCACGTTTCGTATGCTTGTTTGCTTGGTCCGTTAAGATGTTTGATTCTTCTCACCTTTAGCCGCTTCCGTTAAGATGTTTGATTCTTCTCACCTTTAGCCGCTTCTTTGGGGGTCGGTTGAGTTTAGTGTGCGACTCTTTAGCGGCGAGCCTTTAGCAGGCTGTTAAGACACCCTTGAGGAGGCCTTGAGGGCTGTCCTTTTCTGTAACCCTTTAGGTTTGAACCCTCCACACGAAAGAGAGTGCTCAAGGCGCGTGCCTCAAGGGATACTCAAGGGTCCAACTAAAGAGCAAACTCAAGGCAATAAGGTAAGGAGCGCGCTCAAGGGTAGCTCAAGAGGTCCCGTTCCCCGCGTGATGAAGGCAAACTGTGAGTTTGTGACCACCGATGACAATCAGATAGCGGTCAGGACAATCAGAGCCATTAAGCGGGGAAGCGAACTGTTGATTCCGTACGGTGAGGGCTGGTGGCTGGATTTGCCGTATTTCACCAACTCGGTGACCACTGCTGTCACAGGCTCTGCCCGCTGCGAGGTAGAGATGGACGAGGCCGAGGAGGGCCTGGGCACTGACCGCCGCGAGGTAGTGGCCGAGGAGGGCGCGGGCTCCATGTCGGGCTCGGGCTCCGGCTCCGGAGCGCACGATGAGTGTGATCACACGACAGTGGGTATTTCCCGACTCTATTGTATGCATGGGTGTCTTTGGATATCCCCTCCTTTTTCTTTTTGGCTTCGTCTTTTTGGCTTCGTCTTTTTGACTTCTGGACCACTAGACAACTGGACGACCACTAATTGTTTCATGAACGTTCGATGATGATTACAATCTTTACAATCTGTTGATGATTACCATCTGTTGATGACTATTACCATCTGTGCCATGTTCATAATGCGCAAATGGACCTTCATCTCTTGCTTAACCTGCACATGGTCATGGTCATGTGGTGTCTGACCCGTCCACTAAAATAATGTAATCCACAAGAATCCACAAAGATCATACAACCAACAACCAACAACCAATCATATTCAAAGTTAATACAAAGAACTATACAACAATATCATATAATCATTGCCTCCGAGCATCGCCCATCCTAACTCATCATCCCACTCATCATCCCACTCATCATCCCACTCATCATCCCACTCATCATCCCACTCATCATCCCACTCATCATCCCCACTCATCCCAACTCATCAATCCACTCATCATCCCCACTCATCATCCCAACTCATCCCGACTCCTAATAACTAGGGAACTAAATATAGACTTGACATTATTTTTATTTATTAATACTTATGACTTGTGAACGATAAGAGGATAAGAGGATAAGAGGATAAGAGGATAAGACCTTGCTTATTGTTGGAGACTATACTAGATAATAAACTAGAGGTGTATATAGACTGGATGTATAGGAGACTTACGAACGGGATGAAGATGCCTTTGCAAGTTTAATGAACACGATGAGTACGATGGCTACCAACATGCTCAACAGGCCAGCTAGGATGACCCAGTTGTACCATTTAATCTTTTCGGGTTGAGAGCTAGGGGCGGGGGAATCATAGTAATGTTCGATTGTGTATGCCATTTGTCAGAGAGAAAGTGTCTTGAGTTCTTTTATTAAAATGGTGTGTTATTTTTACTTGGCACATTATTTTAGCCGTCACAAAAGCGGAATGAGATATAATAATAATTATTTTTGTGGCAAATCTTACCGTGTATATAATTGATGATGATTGATGATTGTTATTATTGTTATACTAGCTGATATACTAGGTAGACTAGGTAGACTAGGTAGACTAGGTAGACTAGGTAGACTAGGTAGACTAGGTAGACTAGGTAGACTAGGTAGACTAGGTAGACTAGGTAGACAAGGTAGACTAGGTAGACTAGATGTAAAACAACGCTCCAATAAAACATTGTGTGAATGCCGCCCATGCATGTCTCTGTAAATGATGGATTGTAAAGTAAATCATGTAAGTATAATGGCCAGGATGACCACCCCGATAAGGAGCAGTACGCAGCCACCCACAACCACCCATATTATCCATGCAGTGGCTACCTCAGCAACAATTGGAATAACCGTACTTGCCAGCTTCTGCAACTCTGCCCCCACATCTTTTTTTACAGCCGGTGGTGGTGCTTCCGCGCTCGAACTATCATACTGCAAAGTCTTTAGTGCATTAAGGATTTGAGTCCTTGCATCTATGGACAATGTCGCTATGGCTTCAGCAAGTTTTGATGTAACGACGTATTCATTCAATACCTTCTCAGCGGCTGCCATGGCTACGGCAAGCTCAAGTATGCTATTCGCATCTATGAAATTTTCTTGCAAGTTTCGGTCATCATATGACAGATGACCATCATGATCAAAAGACTCAATAACAAAAGACTCAAACATGGCTCGATCGATGAGCCCACCCATGAACCCTTCTGACAATGTTGCGTCCGAGAAATCCTCACGACCTTCAGCAATAAATTGTTGTGTCACGAGGTCAACGGTTTGAAAGAATTGCCTATCGCTTGTCAGAGGCTCAGTGACAGCAGCTAAAATACCATTCCAACCGCCGTCTTCTTTTGTCACGGTGGTTGTCACGGTGATTGGTTTCAATATCTCATCGCGACGTGTAGTGTCATTGTTGCGTAGGGTTGTCTCGAGTTCGTTAATGAACTGTGTCGTATCACTGATGTACCGCGCGAGGGCATCCTTGGCAGTTGGCACTTTGGGCACAACGTGTTCATTTATTGTGTTCACATAAGAGTTGACAATATTCCGGAGCCCATTAATAGAAAAATCGTATGTCGGTAGGACCGACTTGATATTCTGTTTCACTGATGACAATATTACGCATATACTGTAAACCAGATCCCAGATCATGTAGGCCTGCAACGATGACATCCTGTCAGTGTCGATGTTATCTAATAGTTTTTGAATCTGTGAGTCCCGTATGATAGGGTCAAATTCCAACAATAATTTGTTACACGCGGTAACAAACACAGCCTTACTCATTCGCGCGTTGATGTACTCTGGATGTTTGTCAGCCAAACCTTCGAAGAATCTGTAAGCGTATGATTGCAGGGGAACCATCGCCGAGACTGTCTCTGGAATCCATCTTATCATACAGTTCATCGCAGTGAGCGTCATATACTTCCATTCTGTAATGGAAACTGCGTATGGAAATGAACAGAAGAACAACCTGAAACCAGCTGAGACATTATCTACATATGCTTTTCCCAGTGCAGTGTTATATTCTAGGACCACCTGGACCATAGAGTCTGGTGACACGCGCACGTATTGTGTACCTGAAAATGCCGATACATCAAGGTCCAGAATTCTGAATATGTAATCATGTAATCTGACGTAAACCTCTTTATTGAAGAACACATTGTTCGCATCATTAATGTTACTAATATTCTCTGCAGAAGCAATCACCTGATCGAAAAAGGTTAACAAGCCACTCAAGTTCACGCCGGGTTGAAGCTTTGTCATGGTGCTTGTAAATATTGTCTTCATCGTAGTGGCTACTTCCTTGGCTGGCTTCGGAAAAGATACTGTTAACATGGGCATTAGGAGCTTCGGAGGCGATTCTCGCGTGAAATCTGGTATGTCATCTATCATTTTGCTGAGTGATGGTTCGTGGTTGAAATACAGGATAGGGTCCACGTCAAAGATGAACATTCGTACACCCCGAGCCAAGGACTCTGGCATCGTTGCATTTACGGTGTACTGCGGTGAGATCATCTCCTGTTGATCGATGTAGACCATCCTTGTCCTCTTAAAGTCTCTCAGGGCCGCATAATATTTCGCCCTCTGCAGATTTGTCTGTGGCCCTTGTGCACTATCGGGACCCAGTGCCTCCTGTGTCATCATAGAATGGACCATCCATAGCACAATGTACCGAAACCTATTCCATGACAAACCAGAATTGCTCTGTGTCGGTGTCGTCTGTGCCTCTGTCGGTGCCCCTGTCTGTGTCTGAGTCTGTGTCTGTGTCTGTGTCTGTGTCTCAGTCTGAGTCAGTGTCTGTGTCTGAGTCTGAACAGTGGGGGTATACTCGATATTATTTGACACAAATGTGTAATCGGGTATGGGTGCTGGGGACAGTGTTGACATCTCTATGTTGAATATGATCTGTTGTATGTGTCGTATTTGTTATGAAACAATAATTATTATCATGTGATTCTGCAATCTCCTATTTACGTGTTCTTGAAAAAATGATGGACAGAGCGGCGATGGTGATGAATAGGAAGATTGCGCCACCAATGGAAAGCCATATTGCCCATGTGGGTGGATCGTTGCTGGCAGGTGCTGGTGATGGCGCTGGCACTATCGACACGGGCGCGATATTGACTGACAGGTGATCTTCTAACAATTTCTGCACAATGTACAATTGATCCTGAGAGGACAACGAGTTGAGGACTGTGTCCAGAGAAACATTCTTTGGGATGGCAGTAAAGAGGTAATTGAATGCTGCCTCGAAAACCGACTGTGTCAGGGGCTCATTGTCGGAATAATTGTAGAACCTTTCTGCTGCGTCAAACCGATGATCACTACTGTCCTGATTTTCATAATCATAGAAAGGTTCAATCGCCACCTCATAGAATGACTCAATAGATCCATTGGTAACTTGTTCGGTGGCCGTTGTCAATATGTCAGTAAAGTTAGTAAAGTCTGGGAAACTGTCACTCCCGCTTTCGATTTTTAATGCGTCGTTTACGAGCTTTCCACGGATGAACGCCTCCTTCTTGCTCAGTATCACATTACCGATGTCGCTCAATATGATTTGGAGCGCATTTGCATCGCCCAGACCACTTTTTAGTCTCTGGATGAATGCCATTGCATTTTTTTCGTATGTATCAATGGTGGATGCAGTTGCACCAGATCCAACTCTATCCCTACACAATGAAACAAAATCGACAACAGTGTCTTCAAGCTGCAATATGTCCATGGGTTTAATGGGCATGGGTAAAACGAACGTCGAGTCTTCCGACGCATACTGGAAGTTCACCAGTATGTACAAGATCTCGTAATATGTCTCTGCCACCACCAAGGGAGTAATTGAATCGGTAGTGGCAATCATATATTCGAGCCCGTATGTATTAGAGATGTCTGCTTCAATTACATCAAACAACTCACTAATCCTATCAGTTAGTTCTGTGGCTAGGTTGGCCATAGGCGTGGTCATGGCCTGTGGATAGGCCGCTTCTTTTTCTGTGACGACTTTGTTTACAATGTCCTTTAATGGGGTGGTGAATACATCAAAAGCGGGCATCTTACGTTGCACGACCGACAATGCCCGAAGCACGACCTTGCGATAATCCACGGTGGTCATTGGAATGAGGGTATAGGAAATCGTGTTCTCAGCCGTCGTAACTGACATATTTGACATATTTGACAGACCTGGCATACTTGGCATACCTGACAGACCTGACAGACCTGACAGACCTGACAGACCTGGTATACCTGACGACATATCTTGCATACCTGGCATACCTGACATATCTTGCATACCTGGCATACCTGACATACCTGACATATCTTGCATAGCCGACCATGCTGGTGATGTTGTTGTCGATGTTGTCAATGTTGTGTCAAATGTTTGCTGTGGATCTATATCAGAGAAAATCGGTGCTGGTGATAGTGACTGCATGTTTAGTTTGTAGGGCAACTATACGTGCGTATGAAAATGCTCATATCTAAGTAAATCCATCTATATTAATTTTATGAATAGCATATCATATGCCAAATTAGGACATTATGAAACTAGATAGGGGATAATAATATTTTAGGACTATTTACGACTATTTACGACTATTTACGACTATTATTACGACTTGTGTTCACAGGAGTGGTACCGGTGACCTTGCTGCCATTGGAGACAACCCTGCCTTTGCGAACCGTCCATACTTTCCCTCCGCCATCAGCATTTTTGACGATTTTGGGCGAAAGAATGATCGGGCTGCAGATTTGATGATGAGCTTCTGCCTCTCATGATCCGCGTTGACAGGTCTTGGTGTACGGCTACGTCGTCTGCTAAACCATGATGTTGGTTTTGTTGCTCTTGTCGGTTTTGTTGCTCTTGTTGGTTTTGTTGCTCCTGTCGGTTTTGTTGCTCTTGTTGCTCTTGTTGCTCCTGTCGGTTTTGTTGCTCTTGTTGCTCTTGTTGCTCTTGTTGCTCTTGTTGCTCTACTACGTGTTTTGGGTGTTCTGTTTTGTTGGGTTTTTTGTTTTTGGGTTTTTTGTTGGGTTTTTTGTTGGGTTTTTTGTTGGGTTTTTTGAGGAGGGCTATGAGGAGATGACTCGTGGTATGAATGTAGAGGTGATGATGACTGTGGTAACTGAGGTGACAGAGATGACTGGGGACGTTGTGTTGCCGGAGGTGACTGAGAGGACTGAGGTGACTGAGAGGACTGAGGTGACTGGGGGGACTGAGGTGACTGAGAGGACTGAGGTGACTGGGGACGTGGTGACTCCACTAACCTTAGACCTGCTCTTCCGTTTTTGTTATGAATGCGTGGAATTGCTATAATTGTTGTTGTGGTGGATGACGATGATGATGCTGATGATAATGGTGATAATGATGACGTTGATGACGTTGATGACGTTGATGACGTTGATGGTGCTGCTGTCTGTGGAATTCCTTGTCGTCGTACACTCACTGTCGCCTTCAAGATGGGAGTATTCTCAGGGGATCTCATAATTACCACTGGTCTCGTGATGGCGGTGGTAGCGGTATCAGATTTTTGTCTCTGTTGTCTCTGTTGTCTCTGTTGTCTCTGTTGTCTCTGTTGTCTCTGTTGTTTCTGTTGTCTCTGTTGTCGCTCCTGCTTCTGACGGGGGAGTTGATTAATATCGCTTATAATTTTCTTGTTATTACCGCGACTACTACGCTCTCGCTGGTTATTACCCCGATCATCTATCAATAGCTTTCGCCAAGTGGTCTGGCGCCTCTTCTTAACGAATTGTATGATGTCCTTCCTGCTCCTGATGTACACAATGATAATGATGCCTATGAGCATGAGGATAAACAGGACAGCGATGAGCCAGATGTACCATGGGACTACACTATTCGAAGCGGAAGCAGATGGAGCAGGAGCAGGAGCAGGAGCATATGTGCCCGCTAAAAAGCCTTCCTGCTGTCTCTGCTCCCCATCAATATCCCCGTCATTGTATGCCTTTACTAAAGATGAAGATGACACTACAATTTCCCGAAGATCATCATAAATCTTGCCGATGTCATCCCTAGTGGCGCTGTATTGAAGAGATTTGACATCGGGTGATTCGAAGTAGGCTAGGATGCGGCGTTCAACCTCATCTAGCCGCAGTCTATGATCTGCATTGGCTACAGTAGACGACCGAAAACGCATATCGTCGATGTTGGCAAGTACCTTTCCCCTAATTTGTTGGATGGTGATGAACCCGCTGTACAAGTCGGTTCCATCTGTTTGTTGTTGTTGGTGGTGGTCTGATTCGTCATGAAAAGCCATTGGTAAGAGTAGTCGTCGATTGCTGACGTCGCAGTGACCTTCCTCCTCTCATACTAGTTTGATCAAACATTAGAATTTCTTATCGGCACAACTACTGTGACTATTCCTATAATCACATCATTAATAATCATCAAAAAATAATATTATTATGATGCCTGGCCATGGTAAGAAAAACAAAGAAAAACAACAAGATAGCATCAGGGATAATAACATCAATGCCATTGATATCAAGGCTATCAAAGCTATCAATACTTACTAACGACGTACTACCTTCTTCCGGTTTTCTGTATCTTCATCTCCAGTAGAGACGGGGGCGTTTCTCTTCGAGTGGACATGGGTAATGACGCAAACAAAATAGATAGTAATGTCTATTCTTCCTCTACAGAATAATATAATGCTAGTGATGTTTGTAAAAATGAACCAATAATCAAGAATGGAAGCTGAAAGGAAGGTGACTCTTGAGAGACTTTCCATTCCCCAGACACTTTCATAAATTGACCATTTTTCCAAGAAAATCTATGATCAATGATGGAAGCTAGACCTTCCTCCTCCCATACTAGTTTGATTAAATCATCAATAATCATCAAACAAAAAATAATTAATGAGTTACTATGAGAGGTATTGTGATGCAGTCAATGCAATGATGCAAATACGATTTCAATGCCGATCCAAGTCTTGACCCCGCGCTTGACGACATTGGCCCGGTGGTAGCGGTCAATGTCAAAAATCAAGGTGCGGCCTCTCTTGGGCTGCACGACGACCGTTTCGACGAGGTCGTCCGTGAAGAACTGCGTCTCGCCCCCGACGAAGTCGTGTACGCCGAGGTCATGTCCGCCGAGGTCATGTCCACCGAGGTCATGTCCGCCGAGGTCATGTCCACCGAGGTCATGTCCGCCGAGGTAAATGAGTAGTGTGAACTTGCTCTTCCGGCATTCCTTCGTGTTTGTTGCGGCATCTTCGTACACTTCGAATTCCGAACCGGTATCCGTGTGAATTCCAAAGTGCTGGCCCGCCCCCATGACCGCGTAAAAGACATTCCGGGACGGCCCCACGAGCTTCCACCGCCTGCCGCTTCTCTCGACGTACTCCGTTGGTAGTTCTCCAGAGATCCTGGAAAAGAGCGCGGACGCCAGGCGTTCATGCAGCAGCTTTCCGTTTGCGAACGGTGACGCAGTGAATGCGCCATCTTGACCCTTCTCGACTCGCTCCTTCACAAAGCGTCGCATTGCCGAGTGGCTGAGCCAGCGGTACACCACGACCTATTGCAAGCTGGACGTGGACAAGACGCTACATCCACGGTCCCTGGTGATCAAAATCTTGAAAACGTGCGACCTCATCAATGAAGTCGATCTCGCTCTGTCGAACATCTCGCCGGAATCTATCGAATCTGTCGAATTGGAAATCGGAGGGCAACGCATCGACAAGATTGATGTGGACCCTGTCCTCATTCAAGGACTGGCGGCCGTTCACGGCCGCAGACTCTATACTTCCGGAAAACGACACTTCATTCCGCTGATGCTCGGTGGGTTGCACAGCTGGAATCTGCTCCCGCTCGTTGCGCTGCAATACCACGCTGTCGTGATACGTATTTCATTCAAAGACGCTATTGAAATTGGTGACCAGAGCGTCGACCTGTACGGCAACGTATATTTCCTTGATAGTGACATGCGTAAAAAGTTGGGTGGACAGTCACTGTATATGGGCATCGCGCAGTGCCAGTGGGGCGTCTGCGAGCGAGCGTTCACGTTAAGAGTTAATTTGAATCACACCGCGACGGCCATCATGTTCTGGGGGTTCGACAAGGACAAAGTCACGAACGTGCGTCTCCTCCTAAACGGACAATCCTTCTACGATGGTGCGCTCGACCCCCTCGAGCGCGCCAAGGAGTCACGCCTTGGACCCTTGGACGCGTGCTTCATGTTCTTCTCGTCCTCGTCAACCCCCTTGTGGTCAAACACGCAAGCTACCATAAACTTCTCTAGAATTGATCGCGCAATTTTAGAGATCACGTCGACGGAACAGCTCGGCCCCGATGACCGTGTACATGTGCGTGCGATCACGCTGCAGCCCCTCAAGATTTTTAACGGGATGGCAGGCCTCGCTTTCTCCAAGTGAGGTTGCGAAAGTCCTCCATCCATACGATTTATAAGATGTCGGGAGTTGAAGTGAAATTCAACGCTAAATTGGAAATTAAGGAGTTTCGAAAGAATCCTGACAGGACATTCCATACCCCAGACACTTTCACAATTATGATGGCATTTCTCCAAAAATAATCCATAATAATCCATAATCAATGATGGAAGCTAGAAGAAGGTGTGGTTCTTGAGGAACTGCCACAAATGAGGCACAGAGGAGGGTGACTCTTCAGGGACTCATGACCGGACATTCCACTCCCCAGAGACTTTCATAAATCGATCATTTATCCTAGATCTAGAAAGATCTAGAAAGATCTAGAAAGATCTAAAATCAAAATGGGAGCTGACAGGAAGGTGACACTTGTGGGACTTCCACAAAATGAGGCATTTCTAAAGACTTCTGACAAGACATTCCATTCCCCAGAGACTTTCATAAAATTGATCATTTTTCCTTAAACCAATAATCAATTATGGAAGCTGACAGGAAGGTGACTCTTGTGGGACTTCCACAAAATGAAGCATTTCTAAAGACTCCTGACAAGACATTCCATTCCCCAGAGACTTTCATAAAATTGGTATTTTTTCAGGAATCCAAAATCAATAATGGAAGCTGACAGGAAGGTGACTCTGCCAATAAATGAAGCATTTCTAAAGACTTCTGACAAGACATTCCATTCCCCAGAGACTTTCATAAAATTGATCATTTTTCCTTAAACCAATAATCAATAATGGAAGCTGACAGGAAGGTGACTCTGTCAATAAATGAAGCATTTCTAAAGACTCCTGACAAGACATTCCATTCCCCAGAGACTTTCATAAAACTGGTATTTTTTTAGGAATCCAAAATCAATAATGGAAGCTAGAGGAAGGTGGTTCTTGAGGAACTTTCACAAAATGAGGCATTTCTAAAGACTTCTGACCAGACATTCCATCCCCCAGACACTTTCATAAATTGACCATTTCCCCTATAACTAATAATCAATTATGGAAGATGACTGGAAGGTGCCTATTATGAAACTTCCACAAATTGAGGCATTTTCAAAGAGTCCTGACAGGGCATTTCATTCCCAGGACTTTTTAAACTTTTACTTAAACTTTAACTTAAACTTTTACTTAAACTACATATAATCCTTCAAACATATGTGACAATCAAAAACAGAGTAGTCCGAAGCCAGTGGCTTAAGCCAGAGCCAGCGTTATTGTTAAACGAATAATATATAGTCAGAATGCGTGACAATATTAAAATCGTGACCGTGAGGAAGGTCTTTGCGGACTTCGGTATCAAGCCCCCCGAACAACGGAACATGTACATCGAATACACGAAAATTGCTAGAGAAGTTAATCTTCGCATGTATGGAAACGAAGTACAACCTGACAACATTGCGCGTGACACAGTATCAGAGGTGCTGGCATATGGGATTTACAATTGTTCATACAATGAGATTGAGGATTTGGGATCAAGATTCATGATACACAAGCAGACTCACTCTTACAATACATGTGGTGTGGAAGGCTGCATCCTGGGCCTCGCACGCATTGAAGTCCTCTGTGATGATGGCGTTCACAAGACAATAAATCTGAGCTCATTATGCCCAGGGGACATGGTCCTCACCGGTAATGGCACCTTTCAGCGTGTCTCACACGTCCTCAAATCCGATTGCAATCCTGGTTTCAAGGATTGTTATGAATTACATGGTGTTGTGCTGACATCAGGTCACCCCGTTCGGCTGTATGGCGCCAAGGGCATCGACTTCATAGCAGTGATGCACCACCCAGATGCACGACTGTACAACGGCCCTGTTCAAGAGCACGGACTATATGACTTGATTATTCCGGGGGCGCAGTCAGTGGTGACGTTTGATAAAAGCAGAAGCAGTCCGGGTGTCGAGTGCCTGACCCTGGGGCACGGTATAACGTCTGGTGTTGCTGCACATGATTTTCTCGGGGATATGGACAGAGTGCAGGATGCACTCAAGAAGATGTCACCGACACGTGTTATTGAAGTTCGCTATGTACGCGACCCTGCAACCGGCTTCATTTGCGACATTGTGAATTCTGTCCCAGACAATTCTGTCCCAGACTGTAATTGAGTAAGGATCGAAGGAATCGAACCCTGTGTGATTATTATTCAGGAAATTAAGTAAAAGGTCAGAAAAAATGTCAGACAAAATGTCAGAAAGAGTTTCATCAAGACGGCGACGTGACAGAAGAAGAACAGGAAGAAGAGTCTCATCAACACGGCGACGTGACAGAAGTTCTTCCAAACACCGCACTCAAGTGAAGGATTCAAAGGTTCAAGTGTATGAATCCAATGCTTCAAACACAACAAACACAAACATTGGTGACAACTATATAGGTAACAATGACGATGACAATGACGATGACAATGACAATGACAATGACAATGACGATGACAATGACCTTGTAAGAACGCTCCGAAAGAGTCTATTTCATTGGACTCGTTCCATTACTATATCGGCATTGGCAGCAATGTCTACACGTGCAAACAACAAAGACATGAAATATGCACTAGGCGGTTTGCTCGCAATTGAATACTATCTAGACGGGACATTGCTTGAAGATTGGTATAACAATCACATCCTATCTAGTCCTGTAAGCATCCATGTTGAGGATGGATCGAGTCATAAAGAATTTAGCAGTCATCTGGTCGAATTCATGAATGCCTTCACAATCATTGAAGCTGGTAGCAGACACTCCAGTGTGTATATGATAGCATCGGTATTGCGGAAGTTGGGAATCAAGATCCACATAGGTGCCATTCAAATTTGGAAGATGTTTCGGGTATTGGAAGACAAGGAGAATCATACGTTTGTTATTGTCCTTGATTGTGGCGATGTGCTCACTGGAGAAGGACTTACTATTCGTATACCCTTCGTAAACATTCATTCTATGACTAATAATATTTCACGGCGTATCTTCAAAGATAAAAGTATTCTTGTCAAGCCATATTTCCGCGACATTCACGCACCCCTGATGCCATTTTCTCAAGTTAAACGATTTTGCCAGAGTAAATCTGCCTCAAACTTCCTCACACGTGCATATCACAATGGACTCGTTTTGCTCAACGGCATTAATCAACCATATAATGTAATGTGCATTCCTTACCGTTCGTATACTAGATCAAATAGGTACAGGGACCTCTGCAAACTTTCCCACTTAAATGCCATTAATAGTACGTTAGCATCGGATGCTATTAATGAAGATACAATGATTCAAAGAGAATACTATAATGCCGAATGTGATTGGTTGCGTGCCGATGTGAGTGAGTCTGAACGACTGCTTCTATGGCTATACACTGTAGAGTCTTCGCGGTTCAATGTCGCATGTCTGTTGTCGGGGTTGATGCCAGAAACACATGCATCGATGATGCACCAACGCTTTCGTAGACATGCTAATCATTATGGTGGAGACTTCGAGAAGTACCTGAAAGATTTGATTAGTGCATTTTCTAGACTCGTAAACAGAAAGCCACCTGAACTGCGTAATCGGTCAGAACACTTGTATGTGTACCGCGCCATACAATTGTTTGAGTTTTCAAACCCCAATAAAAACCCCAATAATAATCAATCTCCTTACACCTCGGTATTTACTTGTGGACTGCCATTTATTATCCACAACAACACGTTTTGTAGTACAAGTGTAGATATTGGCGTTTCAAAGGCATTCCTCAGTAATTCCTCGCCATGCTGCATTCTGAAAATCCGCCTAAAACCAGGCTTTGACAAATTTCTTGCTATCGAAAAGCTGTCTGGTTACTCAAGCGAAAAAGAGATCCTACTGCCCGCTAAAAGCGCGTTTCAAGTGTACAATCGGACCTTCATGCGAAATGATAATGGGCGTATGGTCCTTGTGTTTCATGCAGATGCTTGGGTGCCCTCCCCACGCACCACTCGTGATGCGCGCACATATAATCATTATTATGTAGACCTTTCAGCTGTAAATAATAATAATAATATAGATACATCGGCACAATGTGCTGAATCCTCCTATACTTGTGACTCTTCCTTGGAGCTTGAAAAGATTCGTACCGAGCTCGCTCGTCGTGCTTTGATGGACGAAGCTGCTACAGTCATCAAGGGTACAACAAAGTCAAAGCCTTCATAGCCTTAGGTTGTGCGTAGCAGCGTTGTGCCCGTAATAATACACTTTGTAAAAAAACAAACTTAAGGTTTAGTTAATACGGCGGGCACAACGCTGGTCTTAGGTTGTGCGTAGGTAGCAGTAAGCGATGACAATGACCGTGGTGATAATGAGTACATTCTCTGACATTGTCCATATGAAATAATCGAGTGTGCTAGTTGAGTTTTGAAGTCGCTGTGTGCATGCAGAACCCTGGGTCCGTGGAGGACCACGAGGACAATCCATGGCAGTGTTGCAATGATGATTGCAATGGTCCAAGAAAATTGTAAACATGCAAATGATTCTTGGCTCCTCTTGGCGTACATGTTTTTGCAATCATCTGCACAAACAGCGCTGTAACCACGAGCATGAAGAACCAATCAGCGGTGGTGTCTAAGATTCCTCCAATAATGGATGTTTTTCCGCATCTTCTTGCTACTGGCCCATCCACTGTGTCTGCAAACCACTTATAGTACATGAGGAATGGCACTAGCACAAAGTACTTTGGTGAATAGTGGCAAAAAGCCATTAAGATGTTCCTGCAATGGAACTCAGTGTGATTGTGTTGGGGTGGACACCAAATTCGCAACAGAGGTCGATGAAGTGACTGAAGACATGTTCAGTCATGAACGTGTCGACTGCCAGAGGAGGTTCCCTTATGGACGATGACGGTGGTGATCCTGGTCGTCCTGGTATGATGATGTTCTCCTTGAGGAGCGCTGGTCCCTCTGGTCCCTCGATAGTATAATAACCTAAATCGGTTTCAGTATTACTACTATTAGTATTACTACTACTATGACTTGTTATGTCGAAGGCGTCGGTCACTGGTGTCAAACCATACTTCAACATTCTGCGCCATATTCATAATCATAATAATAATCAATGTTATCATCATGACCACAGACTGAGTGGATAGGGCATGAATGGGTTGCTGTTGTGCGTGAAAGATGCCGTCCGCTGTGCTGATTGTTGATTTTTGTTCGTGTTGTTCTTGAGGTTTTGGTTGAACTTGTTGAACTTGTTGAACTTGTTGAACTTGTTAACTTGAGGTTAGGCTGACAGGTTGTTGAGGT